>JAGVSP010007437.1:0-10236 GCA_022494985.1 Micrasema minimum
TTTAAAAAAATAAAAAAATGTTTTTAAACGTTTTTAATTTTAAAAAAAGATTACAATTTAAGTTAATTTAAAAAAATTTAGTAAAATTGTAATCTGAAAAAAAATCAATTTTTTTGGTTTGTAAGTAATAAATATCTTTAACAACACATTTGACGTATACAATACTTGTAGACAAAATAATGGATTCTACCCATGCTGGGCAGATATGCTCTTAATTGATTGCTAATACCTATCTCTTTTGTCATTTAAGATTAAAACTATAATCAACCTATATGTATTCAATTATTGTATGTATATTAACTGATGTTTAGATGTCGAACATAAACACCTACACCACAAATATGTGCTCTCAAACATAACACATCAAATCACTTTTGGTTATCTTTTTAGGGTAATTTAAAAAAAACTTAATTCATATTCAAATAGGAAAGATAGAGTCTTCTGAAGATCTTTATAATTAAGGTCAACCATGTTCAATAAATAACCTTTTTTAGCAAAATCAAGGAAAACACAAAATACATATATAAAGGAATATTCATTAACAGTCAATATTTTAATGACCTTATTTTAAAGACAAAGTATACATTTATACCATTTTCCAATTATGAATTTATTTAATGATTCATCAACTTCAAATGCAAATTTTTACATCAAACACAATGAGTGTTCTTCAATAACATAAACTAAATTCACCTCTAGAGGGATTTGCTAACAGCATGATACAGCAAACACCGTGTGAGCTGGCTGAGTTAGTCAGGGAAGGTGGAAGAACACCGTGTCACTGTGGTAATTGTGGGAGCCATCGGGTTGAGCAAGGGCGGGCAGGTGTCGCCACGCTGATGGCAACTAGTAAGGGTTGCTAGGGGACAGCTCAGGGTTAGCATACTCTATCTAAGAATAAAAACCATAGGAAAAATCAAAGGACTACTTAAATAAGATTAGTAAAGAGTACTTATCGTGAGATGAAATAATATTATGAAGTCAAATTTCGAGGGGGAAAGTTACTTCCGAATTAGCGACACTACATTAAAACTAACGGTTACGACCGAGAAAATAGTAATCCTGCAATCTAGGCCGGTATAAACACCACTAAATGTTGGTAACAGGCACCACTGTAATATCTGTTCCTGACGAGCGAACGCTATTTTATATTTTGCCAATGGGTGTTACTTTTTTATCTGTCCGGTAATCGTCTTAGTTTTATATTGTGTTGTTCATCGGAATGTCGCCAACAATGGCTGAGGATTGTTTTTTGTTTTCTATTGATTTGACGTTTAATGTAGGGTCCATTATTATTATTATGGATGTCATTGGTTAATATGCTACTGAACTAGATAGATACATAAATGTAATACAGCCATTTGTATAGAGATATCAACATTTTAAGGCCGGAGATATAATGGACTTAGTTCAGTGGGCTTAACTAACAGCAACGAAATGATGGTTCTTTTATGAGTATGCGTTATTCATTTGTAAGGAATGCCTTATATTGACTGAGAAAGTTTATTTATAGACATCACAACAAAGACTGATCTGATAATTCAATATAATTATATTTTCCAATAAAAACTGAGCATATTAAGAAGAATTTATAATATCCTTAAGGATCAGTGATAGGGAGGCCATACCTTCGACATGATCAAGTGCAACATATTATTTGGAAACGTGTCATGCCACAAAAAAAGTACGATTAATATGGCTTGTGCGTGTATGAAAGATGTATAAATGATGGAGGGATAGCGAAGGAGTGTCGCCAAGACAGAGTGTGTCATGTGGCCTTCTGTTCCTCTCTCTTGCCTTCAAAAAAATAATACAAATAACCCCTTTGGGAGAAAGATACGGTTTATGATCGTGATGTTTTATATATTAGGTTTGTGGGCAGCCCTTTTTGAGTGGTATGATCTAGATAGTTCTATGTACGTGGTTGTTTTATGGCAGTGCCTATGGCACCAATGATGTGCGAAGGGATTGGTAGTGAAGTAGTGGACATGGATATGCACGTATCTAGTATGTTCAACATAACCCCTAAAAATTAAGATGTGAAAAAACGGTTGATTCTACGTGTCGCGATAGATTATGGTATGCATAAGAATTTTTGTGAAAAATAAATTAATGTTAAATACTATTGCATTTGAATGCGATCAAATAAATAGAGACAGTTGGTGAATATGAACACCGTCGGAGGTTGTTTTGACGATTCGATATATTTGCAGCAGTTGTCAGGACTGCCTCCACCTGCAGCAGCCTTTTTTTGGTTGGAAACTCAACAACGAGGAATATTTCTTATTAGAGTTGGCTATATCTGCTACTCATTTTGATTACTTTTAATCGAATTCCAAATCATTATTAACACAGAATGTTTTAACTATATGAGAGCACTGCTATCACGACCACAACATCTCTTTGGGACAGTTAGAAAAATGATGATTTTCTACTATCTTAGATCAATATCATTCAAATGCTATAACAAGAAATATCGATTTTTCATATTATATAATATATATGTGTTTTTTATGGCTGTTAATTTAATTCATTATATAAACAATATACCTGTACTATCCAAAATACTTTATAATTCGTGGGCTCTGTTACTCTCAGACCTGTTTCCGTTGTGTACAACTTACCATGCAAACAATAGATAGCGAATTAATATATGACCGACCGCATCTAATGCATCTTTCGGATTCCTTATCTTTAATATTTTATGTAAGGCCAGACCAAAACAAAATTAATTATTTTATTAGTGGTTCATTAATTGACTTTTTTGTAATACAAATCATTGGAGTATTTGCTGCAGAGAACCTCAAAATAAATTGAATATTTACAAAATGTGCAATATTTATTTATTTATTGTAGAGATGATACATGTAACTAGAAATTTGAGATAACATAATCAAGGATGAAAGTCATATTGAGAATGCAGAGTTGCAAATGCGATCTCGTAGGCGAATGTGTGGTAAAACTATGTATGATAGGTGCAACTATGTTAGAGCTTTAGAGCAGAATGCAAGGCTGAGATAGAGATTATCGAACAAAATTAAAGAAGGGTCTTTTACGTTGGTCTCGGGTCATCGTAGAGCGAATGGGATGATAGAGAACTAACATCTAAAAAAATCTATGATGCGACTGTGCCTGATGTTGAAGTCGAGGAAGGCCGGAAGAAAGACATGGGCATGATCAAGTAAAATATGTGCGTGAAAGTGGCTATGTAAGAAGTCGGTATAGTCGTCGGGTTAATGCAAGTTGATGAGATGAGGAGATGTATGAATGTGGGAGAAGCAGAGTAGTAGATACCATTCCGGTTCTGTGCCAGGACAGTAGTTGGTGTGGCGTTTATCCTCTCCTGCCTACCCCTTCGGGAAGAAATGGCGTGATGGTTTAGTTTAGTAGTTTAACTAGGAAAAAATTGTACAATATTATTATTTACTGTACTTTTCATGTGATTTTCATATTATCATTTCATCGTTCTTTATGTGATACCTTGCAGAAGTGGAGTAAGGCGTAGGCGGCGCAGGGCCACGCTCTTACGGCCTCGCAGTTCGACAGGGTCTCTGCGATGGTCGACGGGCTTGTGCCCTCTTCAGTTTATACATTACATAAAAACCGTGAACGCTTTAAAAAACATAAACATTAATATATAGTAGTACAAAATTTGTTTTTATTTAGTATAGCTAACTTTGCTATCATTGCAAAATTTAATTACTATTTTCAAGTTCCTGCAAACGCTGGGAATTCAAAGGCAAATTAGCTTTGCTATAAGATGAATTACTAAATAAATATGAAGTCGAAAAAATAATTAGATATAATGGAAATATAAAAATAAAGCACTTTGGGGTGCGGGATACGGTATGTTAGTAATAGGAGTATGTCGCTTGGTAACTTTTTTCCTTTCCATCAATATTGTTCCACCACCATCTGGCCTGTGAGTTGTGGTTAAATAAAAAATATAAACGTTAGTCTATATTTATTTTACGGCCATCAAACATCATTTTAAATACATAGATAACCATAATAGGGAGAACCAAGCTGTTAAATAAGTGGACAGAACATTAAATTGGTGTAGTAAGACAGTTAGAATAAATTGTGTGGGACCAGCTCAAGACAGGAAATCGGACTTACACCGAAGTCTGATGACCTAGCTACACACCACAGCGGACAGTATGATATAATAATAAACTTTATCATACTTTGTTGCTCACTTCATATCCTTCAGTAGTTTGATCACTATACATTGTGTTGTTCCACGTACATTGGTGTTATGTTGTATATATTCCTTAAATGTTAATTTAAATTCGTTGTACCTACCTTCATTAGCACATCGTGTGTACAACATTAAAATATAGATAAATACTTAATAATATAATCATTACAATAAAACTGCAATATGATAATCATTTTCGTTTAATAATTTTATTAATGTAGAGTAGGTATATTATTTGAGAACAAGTCGCTGACGGTGGACTGCCATTAATTTGGCCACAAACTGATAAGTATTCAAATAGTTTTATGAGAAACCTAAATATATTGGAATGAGATAGCCCAAAAGATTTATAGGTATATCTAGAAGATTTAATTTATGTCAATTAAAATATTACGTGAATACCAAAGTCTAAAAATAATCCCAGGTTGTTCAATGTGATATATTATTATAATTACTGACAAATCCTAGATGCGCCTGCAAAATCCCCTACACCTTTTTTTAACGAATATTGTTTTATTGAATATTCTGATGAAAGGTATTTTTGAATGAACCTGTTTTTCCTTTTTTAAAAAATTGTATTACTGTATTAGGTATAATGGAATTTGCAGGTGCAACGACGAAATATTACAAGTACCTACATTTTAGAAATGTAGATTTCAAATATGTTTTTGGTTTTTATAGATGATTTTCTTCTTTAAAAAAATATTATGAGTATGTATAATATACATATTTACAAAAACTTAAAAAATAGAATATTAAAATATGAAAAAGAATTAATATATTAAGCACTGCAGAGTCATAGTTGTAAGTGCATGTTTGAGTTTTGGATTCAACTCCTTAGCAAAAATCGAGAAGTCAAAAATTATCATACTTCTGGAGTGGATACTAAAATAAGGAGTTAGAATCAAAGCTTCTTAGTTTAACTCCGCAGTCCTGATATTAAGTACACTGTACCACAAAAAAATCACATAAAGGGCATATTTTATAATAACCTTCTTATAAATGTAAGATACGGTATAAAATTTGCAAATGAATAATATGTATATTACATTAATAAGAAAAATAACAAGAAAGCTAAGAATCCAAACCAAATAAACTTTAAAAAATAGGTAAACAAATTATAGTAAGACATTGAAATGTCAGAAAACTAAAAACTAAGATGTCTTTAGAAAATCTCAATCAGTATTACCCCCCCCTACACCAACAGCATGTTGAGTGGTTTTGACTACAAAATGATTATTTATGGAAATTAAGATAAACTGATAAGGTGATATAAAAATTGGAATGATTATGAAATCAAAATATTGCATAGAGTTTATCTAAACACGAGGCTTCTTGTTTTCATTCCCTATCCTTTTAAACGGCGAGTCGCTGACCAGTCTTTTCATGCCCGATGAAGTGACAGATGGATCAGATAACTTGAGCATTTCCACGTCCTTGAAAATTACTTGAGCACTCCCCACAAGTAGGAACCACATCACCCTGGACAGAAAATAATTCAGATTGAAAATTACTAAATTATAACAATAAATCAGGCCAAATAACAAAGGAAAAAGGGATTAAAGCACACACAACACAACACAGCGGCAATTCCAGTGTGGGTTATTAACATTTTTCATTAGTCTATCTTTGATGGTTGTATGATAATGTTGGTATGCTTCATTTTGTAAATTCACTTCGTAAATGAACCTTAAAAAAACAGCTGGACTTAACAGCTAAATTATGTATATGGGTACAAGGTAAATTTAATATTTTATGTTTATAAAAGATAAAAAAATGGATATTAATTTGTAGAACAAGAAGTTTATTTCAAAAGAGGCCGAGTAATCATAGTGTACCTGCCTACAGTTCCAAGGGAAAACAATATTATGAGTTGTATGTTACAGTACAGTATATTATGTTATTTTTGGTTATTTTTCAAGATTTTACAATCTCCAAATTCATAATTTAAAAAAAATAAAGCATTGAGAGTTATTTTGTACACATGCATGAATAGATGTGAGATTCGTCAGATTCGCAACAAACAATATAAAGTAAATAAACAGCAGAGAAAAAAAGCAATAAAAATATCATGCATATAATATGATGTAAAAATATTTTTGTATGTTTTCAGCCTTGAAAGGGTACTTAAATATTTGACTTATTTTAAGCATATTTAGATTTTAACAGGGGCGTAGGTGTGGCTAAGGAAAAATAAGAAAGATTACCTTATATAATTTAGTTTCTAGTTCACCATCTGTATCCTGCTCTTGAGAAATCAGACAGTAATTTGAAGTCTTGGAGTTTGTAATATCCTAAAACGAACATGTAACCAATATTGTACAATTATTAACAGCGTGTACGACTAAAGCAGATTAAAAACCCCAAACCAATAAAGGAAGTGATTAGTATTAAATATGATTATAAACGGAAACATGTAATAGAAATGTAATGTGTTACTTTGATAAAAGTTGTTAATATGCATGTTAGTTACCTTAATGTTCAACAGTTTGGTGACGGATTTTCTGTTAGGTAGATGAGGTTGCATGACAGTGCCTGTGGGAACGTAGGGTTTGGGAAGGTGCTGCAGCCAGCGATCAGAGCCGCCCGCTTCGGCTGATAGAGACCTACGGTGGCGAGGGTTGGACACAGCGAAACCCTAAGAACACACGTACAGTAATGGGAATGTGTCATAGTGTCATGGTAAAACAATACACCGAATTGTCTAATTACGTATTTATAACCAATACCAGAAATAGCGTACAACACATCTATAACCAAAGTCATAACTAATTCTAGACTAGCGTAAAAAAGCAAAAATTCTACATATTTATTATGGCAACACAACGATTATTATTTTCAGAAAAAAAGTGCAGTAACTACCACAAGATGCTACATAACTTAGGCTGGGTTATTTGATCATTAGTAATAGTTAAAAATCGTTTTTTTTTTTTTTAAATAAGATACTTTTTAGTATGGAGAAAAGAACAAATTTTGAAAATTTATCTTTAATTAAAATTTACAAAGTATCTTATTTTAAAATTTTTACTTTTACTTTCGATTTTGAACTATTACTAATGATCAAACCGTCCGGCCTTAGTGTAAATACTAAGGTATATTATACTTAATAGTTTTATAAGGATTGCGTCTTTAAAAATATATTCAGCTTTACGGGAATATTAGTTTAAGAAATACTGGGTTATTATGGCAATATAAAACATAAATATTGAGTGGGAGTTGCCGATACTTACCAGAGAGCGTTTAGAGACAACTTTAGGAGACTGGTTTGTTAGGTTAGTGAAAGACCTCTCTCTCTCAAGAGTCGGAGGATCTTCTGTTGGGTTTAGATTGAGTGGTAGGGAGGGCGTGGGTTCAACTAATATTTCAGAAGCAGTCTGTAAAACAGGTGATAATTGATATTTCAATAGAATAGTTTGAGCTGGAAACAATAATGCCTTAACCATTAAGCGGTGCAGGATGCAAAAAACCAAACACATGCAAAAGTAAATTATTATAAATAGAAATGGTTAATTTTCATCACATTAACATTATTTATACCATACCTAATAGCTGAAGTTTTATAAATACACCTACATATCATAAAACCAATTTTTCATGCATCATTTGAAATTAAATATAAGTACGCATGAGTGAATAGTGATTTCACAAAGTGGATGAATCGAATTTACATAAAGTTGCCTTTTTAATACAAATCTGACTAATCAGCAACAGTATGGAGCTAACACAATGAAAGGATTATTCTAGTCTCGTTACAAAATATATATAAAGCATTCTCTTTTTTTTATTTTTTTTCAACAATGACTAAATTACACAACACACATAAAAATATTATTAAGAATGTTTTGAGCTGAATTAGATCAGTGTTGTATGGAGGATATAAAATATAATATATTTATTTATTCTCTGTACATATACAGAACATTCACAGGTAATATTCATATTGCAATTAAATTAGTCGTCGATGCGCTGGTAATTTCTGTTAAGTAACATTTTCAAAATTGTTCAGAAGATGAGTAAAACAATGTATTTTTCAACGATGCTGCGCTTCAACACGTAACATGTATTCAATATTTGCTGCCATTCTAACATTGGATTTTTCTAAATTGTTTTTTGCCAAAAAAGATGTAATCAAAATCAAACGTCACAACAGATGTTACTGGCCCAACGATAAAATTTAAATAATTTTTTTTTTTTTTTAAAAGTGTATTTTTAATAAACATTTCAGAATGAATATTTAGTACTAGGAATAAATGATTTGATTTTCTAACATCGCTACAAGCTACTCACTCGTTTTGAAGATGGTGATGTAACAGTTTCAGATTTTGGTACACTTTCTGGAGATTTCTCAGCTTCAATCGCATTGTCCCTTTCACTACCGATGGCAACTCTGCTTTCTTCAGAAGACGTCAAAATGTGTTTGACAAGGCGTATCTTGTAATCTTTATCCTTAATTGCTTTCTAAAAAGCAGATCACAACATTTAAGTAAACATTTAAGACAAAAAAATTAGTAAAATGATAAATTAAATTACATTTATTATTCTCACATTCAATTTTTCTCTTTGAAGCTTGAGCTTTACATCTAGTTCTCGAGTCATCTTATCATGTTCTGTCGCCAATTTATGAGTAAACTTTCTTTTCTGGTGTTCTTTTTCTATTACCTTCTGATTAAGTTTCATTTCCTTATCGTCCAACTGAAAAAAACACATTTTTCTTTATGAAATTCTAACAACCGAATTGCAAAAAAACTTGGCAATTATTGATTGAAGTATTACCTGTTGCTTGAGGAGGTCCCCGTGTTGCAGAGCGGCGGTGAGCTTGCGTGCGAGTTGAGCGACATTCTCTTCGCTGGTGACCAGCCGCTGCTCCAGAGCGCGACCGCGGGTCCTCTCCTGGTCCAGCTGACTGCGCAGTGCTGCTGCCTGGGTATTGGCGAGGACTGAAGACTTCAGCAACTCTTCCAGTTGGATGCGGAACTTCTCATCTAAACAAAAAAAATTGTTAGAGTTCCTCTATCCCTGCATATAAAATTATTAGGAAATTCCGAGACACTTGAGAAGCGTTTTTATAGACTTTACACCAAAGAAGTCCAGATCCCGTGATTATAAATTTTCAATTTGCAATTTTCTCAACGGATGACAGAGTGGTTCACAATGTTGAAGCGTACGCGCCGTTTTATTGTATATTGGCAGATTATGGATATCAAATACTAGGTGAAATGGGGAAATGTGGTATAATACCTCTAGTGGCCACTATAAACCCAGCCAATGACAGGTCATTAGCCTGGTAAAGCCTAGAATATCCATATTCTCTTCCAAATATTCTCGTCTCTAGTTTGATTGATACCAATTATAATTATGGAAACTTAACTGGTCCATTAACGTTTATAATTTACTGACATTACGTGTAATTAATTGGAAGAACTGTTATGTTTCTAAATATATGAAGAAATAAAAAAAAAAAAAAAAAAAAAAAGTATTAATAAATAAAAAATAAATCCGTTTGAGTTTACAATACAACACAACGATTATTAAATTAAAGATTATGATTAGTAAGTCATGGTGCCTTAACCCGTAACTAGTATTGTTTTTTTTTTTAAAATTCGTGATCTCTGGTCTCGACTCTAGTGTATCGATCAGTCTAATTTAAATTTATATACTATAAAAAATATATATTTGTTCAGACCTCGAAACCTTTATCTTAAATTCTCCTTTTCAGCACGTTTGCAGGGGCCTAGTATTTTCTAACAGGGGTCTCAGCTCCAGCTGGGAAATCCCCTTCCGGGGTACACCAGAGCCAGGGCAGTCCAAATGTTGGCCATGCCCCCGCAAAAAGGCAGGACAAAAAAAATCTAAATGGTGTGGAGCGCAGCCAAAATCAATGAAAATTTGTAAAGATGGGGTAATATTTAAAAGTTTTTGAATTTTCAAACTAGTTTAAAACTTTTAAGGAAAAAAAATTTCCCATTATTTTTCCGTTATGCATAAATCATGACTGTTCAATTGAAATTTGAAAAATCGTTAAATTTTAAAAATTA
>JAGVSP010007440.1:0-10902 GCA_022494985.1 Micrasema minimum
CGTCCCGAGTTAGCGAAACGACGAGGGTTAGACAAAATGGACTTCCAGGGCCATAAACTGATGCCTGTAAAATAGGCTCTCGGGGGGAATATATGTAGTATATGATCGTTGATTCATCTCTGTGTTCCATACAAAGATAATTTTTACTAGAAATAATCCTTCAGGGGGAAAACTGTACGCATTGAAAAAAACATTTTGTGGGGGGGGTTGTCTGTAAGGCGGTTACGGGCCGATAATTTTACTTGAAAACTCATAAAGAAAACGTTAGATGAAAAATAGCTACATATATGAATTGAAATGAATTATTAAATACAGAAATATTCAGTTATCGTATAAATACCAAGCAAGAGTAATTGAAATTACAGTGTTTACATGAATCAATTATACTCTACTACTGTGCACGTCTCTATGACGATGAAGCTTGTCTGCTGCTGCGTCTACTTCTACTAAGCGAAGGACCCCGAGAGCACGATCCACACCGGATGAAAAATAGATGCGACACAAACCGAACCTTAGCCATCATTAGTGCCCTCTCTATCGCTTTTCCGCGCTCACGCGCTTCACACTCAGCTCAGCGGAACGTGACAATGATCCATGCTTTATCATGTGTGCGCCGCTGTTCACGATTTAATAGGAGTTATCACTCAAAAATGATATTATCGTAAAGTAGAATAAAATTATTAGTCAAATTATAGTGGGTAAACTATGGAGTCACTAATAACGTATCAGATACCAAATTTATTTATTTTGGATTAAGAGTGCTTCACCTAAATTTAAGAATTGTCATTTCACTCGTCACGTCACTGCAAATCATTTTTTAACCGCACCATGTTTTGAGAATATAAGGAAATTACGAATTCTTTCTAGGGGCGTTATCAGGAGGACATGCAATTGGAGTTTTATCAAGAGTCACCAATATGTCTCATTAATACAGAAATGGATAATCATGTTACCCGGGTGTACTCACAAAGAAAACCATTTGTGGGAATGATGTCAAATATTAACGAGATTATGAATAAAAGTTATGTCATGAACCTAATTTAAAATTAAGATTAATTCAACCAAAAACTTGTATTTTTTGAGAATAAGTACAAAATTTAAAAAATGTATGCATGTAACTCTAGTACATTAACTTCGGTAGGTACGTACCTGCACCATTTTTTATTTATAAAACAAAATGCCTGCAAACATGATGTTGGAATTAAGAAATCGGGCACGGAAATTACCTCGGGTAATAATATTATTAGGAAGATAAGCTCAGCGCGAGATAATGGCCGATGGTCTGCCTAAACGCTTACCCCTTCGGGAAGCGCGAAGCCTGATGATTCACGAGTATGTGAGATTATATCGCCGGCGCTAAAGTGAGACAAAGTAATATAAATGGCGATATTAGTGGTAATCTCCCATAGGAGAGAGTATCGTGCTTTTCTATTTAACCTTCGCCTTTGGGCCATACATCACTACGGACTAGTGATGAGGTTAATCGGTCAGAACATAATCATATTTTGGTTGTAATATTACTCAACAAATATGTTTGCAGTTTTTTTTTCAATAATAAGGCAAAGCATATGCATGATATGATATGACTATGTATGATAGGTGTACAAATGTCGAAATTAGAGCAGAGTGACAAGGATTATCGACAAAATTAAGAAAGGGCTCTTACGGTTTGGTCATGTGGAGCGAATGAGTGATGAAAGAAAGTGTGCCTGGATGTAGAAGCCAAGGAAGGCCGAAAAAGACATGGCATGACCAAGTACGACAAGTACTTGAAAGTGGACATGTGAAAAGTCGGAATAATCAGCGTATGTGCATGAGAAGATGTATAAAAGTAGAGGAAGCAAAGGAAGTATGTCAGGACAGAGTGGTATGGCGTTCTATCCTCTCTGCCTACCCCTTCAGTGAAATAGCGTGATGGTTAGTTAGTTAGTTAGTTAGGCAAAGCATCAGATGAAGGTTGAAAAAACGTTAAAACTAGATAAAATGAAAACACGATCTTTACACATTACATCACATTAAGAAGTATAACATTTAAGTATGAGCTTCAAAATTTACACCATTCTCAAAAACTAAATTTCTAATATCACTCGTAAGCAAGTAGGCAAGGAGGCTTATTAAAAGAAATTTCCTCTATGGTAGATCATATCGGAGTTAAGGATGAACTTTTGAAGAAATTTTTGAAGAAAAAGATTAAGGGAGCTCATTCTCAGTAACAATTAAAGACTCGTTTTTTTATATTCTAGTGCAGTTATTTTGAACTACTAATTTAATGAAACCAAAACAATCAGAAAATATTTTGTTATTTGTTTGGACACGTCGCCCGAGCACTCTTTTATAAACTGAAGAAGCGGTTGATGATTAAACCGAATATTAAAATCGATTACGTGCAACACTCGCATCACTAGTACAGGGCAACAACACCCATCGTTTCGGTCGTTGCAGGGGGCACCATTTTAACACTTGTTTTAATGTTTCAATAGGTAATCCATCTTTCGGTAAAAGCAATTAGTTGACATTTCGTGTGTTTCCATCACAACATCTTGCAGTGTTCAATTAGGATCTAACAAATGAGTTACTGCGGGCACGAACAACGAGAGAAGCGTTAGATACTAATATTAAGATTTCTCAAAACTTTGTTACATGTCTGTTTTTCTTCCCGAGAGTGATTGATTGCAAGACTAGTTCTTAAAGGCGTTCTGTTAATTAATTACATTATCTCTCGGTTTGCAATCATGTTGAAAAAGTGGGATGTAGGTGCTTTATTAAAACTGTATCTACCCACAAATATTCCCAGTTTATCACGAGTATAACTAGAACAAAAATGCAATTATTCCTTTACGTGCTTATTTAATATGTAAAACCTATCTATGAGAACAACTTTGCACTTGTACAAAATATACTAAATCATCTAACATTTCAATACAGTAAATGTCATTTTTTTAAGATGCATAATATTTATTTACTGGAAACATTTGTTTGGCGTATCGAACTTCTATCAGTTCTGTAGATATAGCACGAATACTCCATTTCAAGTTGTAAATAATTAGGTAGAAGTGTAGATTCGAATTGAAAAACAGTAACATAGTCACTAAATAATTTTCCAATTACAAGCAATTGTATAAAACTTACTCAATCTTCAGAAGCGTGTTTGGAATTGATAAAATTATTTGTATTAACGTAGTAAGAATTTTTGAGGAAATGTAGGCAAGTATCAACGTGTTTTTATATGAAAATTTTCATTTAAGGCGATCCATCCAGCGCGGAGCAAAAAAAGGCAGTTTTCAAACTAAACTTTAGAGAACGCAAAACGTACGCTTTGTATATTATTGATTTTCAATGAAAATACATGATTTTATAATATTAATTGCAGTAATATTTTAGCAATTTTTGAAAAGAAAAAAAAGCACTTAATTGAAAAATACGTGTTGTATATAGAAATGTAAAAATAAAAAACATTTTTAAAAGTAATATGTATAAGAAAGAGCGATTAAGTATCAATAATTTAATTCGAAATGGACTCTGAAACAATTTTATTTTACGAAAATCGTGTACTTTAAAAAAAAAACCAACTCATCCTCCAATAAGAACAATAACTGATCTTTAAATAACTATAATTAAAAATATTAGAATATAATATCTAATTACTAAAACTTTGTGTTGAAAATGTTGAAAAAAAAACGAAAAATGCACTTTTCCTTGCAATTTTTTAGTAAAATTTTTTTTAAAAATATTTTTTTTTAATCAACCAACTAGATAAATGTTCAATCTTTTAGATGGTTTTCAAATTTTATGTTAAGCTTATTATTGGACTCTAAAGTTTAGTTTGAAAACTGCCTTTTTTTGCTCCGCGCTGGATGGATCGCCTTAAGGAGTGTACTCCCCATTTCGGGATTTTTGTTTTGATAGTATGTGTCTCCAGGAGGCTTCCAGAAGTGCTGGAGATAAAGAAAGGATGGATGCGAATTTCGGGGGCATGTTTCCTTCCTGCTTATGAGACCACGAATGAGCGACTGAGAAGAAGAAGAAGTACTTATAAGTAGTTTTTTTCATCAGAAAGTAGTTTTTTTGCTCCATAAAATTTTCTTTGAGTGATTTTATCGAAATACATGCAGATGAAACTATGGATTCTACGTGTTGCATTTCTGCACTTGGATGTACAGTATAATAATATTATGAACTTAAGATGTGTAATAAAAGCTCGCGGCCGGAGCCTGAAACGTATTATTAATACCAACTCAGTATCCAAGAAAGTTGTTCTTTCTGAAGACAGGAGATTACTGTTCAAGTGCATTTCCACTAAATAAACTTGTTCTGAGTAAATAAAAGGCGCTAAAGACGCGAGCCGTTGCTTGATATGGATTGTATAATAGCTACTACTATAAGCTATTTCAAATCATTTTCTACTTGTCATGTAGTTTTGAGTGGAAGATAAATTATTATGTGTCGTGGAATGGTTAATTTAATATTCAAAGTTAATCTGTACAAACATAAACAAGATTAAAGCGTAAATGTTAAAATGTTTAATGAACCTTTAGTTTTAATCATGAATAGTATTGTTGAAATAGTCATATCTTAAGTACCTACGTAAATATGTATGACACTAGTAAGGGAATCGTATAAAAGTTGCGTGTTTGAAATATATATATAAATGTGATTCCAATGCAGTGCCTTATGGATACGGATAAGAGAAAGTAATAGTAGTAGAAGTACCGTTAAATTTTATAAAAGGTACTGAATATACAACACTATGTCAGAGTAGTTAATCAAGAAGTTAAATAATTTTAATAAAATAGGCACAAAAAATATGTGCAGTATGAAAATTTAAAGCATTTTGTACGAAAACAATGTACGACAGATTTTCATTGTAAGAATGTAACGGAGATACATAAAATTAACGTTAACATGGTATCTAGTTAATAATAATTAGTGAATAATAATGATTCGCTTGCATTGTTGCAGAGATTGATATCTGTACCGTTGGTTTACCTACATACCTGACTGTTGTCTGATCATCTGTGCGGTAGTGCGGACTCCTAGGCACATAAGGTCGGGATACGAAGTTGGAGTAAGTTCAAGAGGGTAGCGAATCGCAAAAAAAGCCTAATTAACGAAAGATCACCCATAATAACCATATTAATTGTGTATTTTTAATACTTCGACAGTTCAGTACTATTTAAAGAAATTAATAACATTTCAACAAAGCCAAACAACAAGAGAAAATCACATAGAATTCTTAGTATCCCGTTAGAAATCGAACTCAATAACTCTCATAAAATGTGGTGTTTCAATTGTTGAATTTTTTATTTCGGTAATGTAAATGAACGATAACAGAATTGCGTATGTATCTCTGCCCACCTGGCCGCCGCGCCGCTGGGAGTCGACATCCCAAGAGGCAGCGTCAAATGAGACAAATACAGACCCTTAGGTCTACCTTAACAAGAGAAGAAGAAGAAGTAGGAAGGCAAGTATCTTCAAAAATGTCCTCAATTCTTTTCCTATATGTTCATATTTCTTTCAAAAAATTAAGCGCCTATACTTTATTTATGGTAAAGATTCTACATCAATTAGATATCTTCCTGGCACACGAAGGTTGCTACAGTCGGTAATACAGTTAACCGTAATATCTCTCAAAGCTCATTAGGACTAACGTGCTCGCGGATATCTCCGTACTCCGCAGTTCACCCAGTTATATTTTAAAGCTTTAAAATCTGATTTTGCGAAAAAGAACCAAAAAATATTTAAGAATAAACTAATCTAAACATACGAAACAAACTTTATTTCGAATCTATTTTTTTGTGTACATTTAACAGAACTTTTACTACTACTACTCTCCCTTATCCGCACCCAATGGTGCAAGGGTACTGCATTGGTACATCAAGTGCTGTGTATCTTGATCATTTTATTACACGAAGAAGGATGACCAGCCTTACGCTGAACAGAACATTTAATACTGATTTATTTTACAACAGTGTATTGATCAAAAAGCGTATGTAAAATTAAGCGCATTTAGAGGCGTGTTTTCGACTACTAGTACATAATATACAAGAGGGTATACAATACATGTCTTTGTAATTTCTTTATAAGTCTTAATATTCTCAACATACTGCTATTACTCTCACTATCCACACCCAATGGGGCATAGGGCACGCATTGGTAAACCAAGTGCAGTGAATTTTGATTATTTGTTACATGAAGGGAGGGTAATTTAATCTTATGCTCAGCGTCAATCCAGAGTATCACATATAAATAATAATGAGACATTTTTATGTGAAAAACTAATTTTAATAAATATTTCACATTGACCCCGCCGGGAATCAAACCCGCAGCATCATTCATGGTAGTCCAACGCGCCAACCACAAAACCACGAGGCAGACAAAATCCTAACATAATATGACCTTTATTCATATCTGTGATGAGATTTCTTCCGATTGTTTGTTCACGAGAGAAATGGAAGGAGAGCTCTAATGATTCCTTGTCTTTTTCCTTTGCCGGAGCCGTGTACACTTTTAGAGCCAACCATAAATCAAAAGCTCTACTAGATATAGGTATCCATTCAGTATACTAGGAAGCTTTACTCCATTTTACTAACTCAACCAAAAGAAAACTAAAGATTTATTTATTTATTGATAAAATGAAGTGCTATTCTTTGATATTTACACGATTTGCGATTTGATAATACTACTATTTGCAAGCATCTGAACGTATGTTTGTACGTAAAATTATAATTAGGTACCTACGTTTATAAAAACTACATTAAAGTTATTTGCGATTCAATAGAAACTGGACAGCTTTCTGTCTCGTATAAATGAGCTTAAGTTAGCTAAAAACATGCAAAATACTGCTAGTTTTATCTTAAACAATTTTTTGCTATGACATTCTGAAACATTGCTATTTTTAAATTATTTCTAATATTTAAAACGTTTTTATGAAAAACTATTTATTATTAAAACAGAATAAAAATAAATTATAATATTGAACGAGTAGGTAAGCGCGAAACCTGGCAATACTTTACAAACAATATGTTATCTAATATTATCAACCAAATACATAGAACTTAAAGTTCATTGATGCCTTGGTAAGATTGATCATCATCATCCAAACATTAATCCATGCACAAACTGCGTCCAAGTTAAGGGATCATCTTCTCGTCAGAAGTCATAACTTCTAAATAAAAATACTGAAAAAAGGACTTTGACTACGACACGTCTGAAAAATACTTTACACCTTCTTCTATCTACCCACATTGCAATCACGCTACCTTTTCATACCGTCATAATGTTTATGTATTTCATCTGTAGAAAACAAACATAATTAACAATAATGAGGCAGTAAAATATATTTGTATTTCTCTAAACCAATACCCAAATAATTTTATATACCTACCTGCCTTATTAAACCACTGTGCCGCCGGGTAAAAGATGTTTTCTTTTGCCATAATGTGTTATAATTTGGCAGATTGCCTTATCGTGCGTCGGGTTAAAAAATGGTGTACCGTTACGGGCGCCGAGACAAAACAGGCAGATTAGGAAACAGATCCGATCCATGTTTCAGGTTGGTAAGGCACTCAGTAGAAAGGAAGTGACCAGTTGCAAGCCGTGCTGATTTAGAGTATGGAAACAGGTAGAAATAGGTCCGGTTTCGTAAGAACCCGATCAATTTGGCCCCCCGGCTGATTAAATGTTTATTTTATTTCACATTAGTGCTCTATGGGTGCGCTAGAAATGCTCTCTCTAGAGAGAATCGATTGAAGAGATAATAACAAACCGGACCTACAGACATAACACGACAATGAGAACTAATAGCCATTAGTGTTAAAAATTCCAAACCGAATTCTCCTTGTCTACTTTTATATCAATCTGTAGGTGTTTTTATATCATTTAAAGCGGTTTTTATTTTTATTGTAGTATCGTTTACCGCTCTAAATGTGATTTTAACCACCCACTGAACGTTATTTACAGATTTATTTCAATATGTGATTGATTGAAATTAAGCGAGGTTGCACTTTAGTGAGTAACTTTAAATGAAATCAATTATTACTGATAGGTAATTTAAACGTACGTCTTACTCGCCTTTGTAGGAAGATTTAAAAATAAACAAAAACACCAATCAGGTTTCGAAATGCAGAACCTTATTTTATCAATTAGATAGCACTAAAAAATCAATCAAATTTTTCAATTATTTTCCGTTTTTGCGACTGCAGTTTGAATAAAGTACTTTGTATAGGTGATTAAAATTAGAAGCGATAAGCATAAGAATATTGTTTGGGAATGTGAATTAAATTTTGAATGTAGAAGTTTAAAAAAATTCAGGGCATTATTAAATAGTGCGTAGTAATTCAAACAATAGTTTTACAGCTATTTTGTACTTTATTTTATGTTTTAAACGGATAAAGTATTACACAACAGTAAATAAAAACGAGGATGCCAGAAGTGTTATTTCCTAATTCAATATAAAGTAGTTAGTACTCGCTATGTAATGAAGAAATAGAGAAAGTGATCCAAATGGCAATGTTTATGACTTTAATTTTATTAAAAGTGATAAATTGCTTACACAACAAATCAAGAGATGGCCTCGAGAGATATCGATCGTCAAGGATTTATAACCAAACATCTCGATGATTTATGATCGACCGAGTGCGATATAATATAATGCATAAGTGTTTCTTTTAAGTATCAATCCTCAGACAAAAATTAGAATCAGGCTTAATAAATCATAAGTTAAGTTAATATCTACAAAGGAATTTCGCGAACGAAGGCGGCAAATTTATATCTTCAGCTATTATTTACACCTTATCGCTATATCGGAAATGGGCCAAATCATAACTTTATATCAAAGCAGGTACCTACACAGAAATGGCATGATCAACGTGATCAATAAAATATAGCTTTGATCTGTGAATGTATCGAAAATTTCGAATTTGTGCTAGTGAAAAGCATTGCTTGAGATGAGGGAAGAAAAACAATGCTTGAAAAAATACGACAAACAATATTAAATTATTCGTAATTAAAGTAGGTTCGATACGATTAGTGGGTATCAAGAGTTTTATTAATATTTATAACCAGCTCACTTATTTAGTGTCATTTATCTGCACCTAAAGGGCGCTTTACTATATTTATATGACTGTACATCATAAGTATTTACTCTTATCTCCTAGCGTTAAAACAAGATCCTGAAATTTAAGGTAACTAAAGTATATGTATTTTGGTAATTTTGGAATTAATTTTTACACTTTGAAGATGAGCTTTTATCATTCTTAGATAACGCACAGAGGTTTTGAATTTAACTAACTACTTACCCTTAAATTTGCGAATATTGAGTACATTACGAAAAATGTGTCGAAAGGTAAAAAAATTTACAAAAAAGAGATAGCAATAAAACAGATCGTTCCAAGTGATCTGAATTAGCAAGTGATAAGTTAATTTCTCGTGACTATGCTGAAAAGCGGTTCGTCTCGGAATAATCTTGATTGGAAACAGAACGACTGTGAATTCACAAGGAATCGGAGGGTTACTAGTGCCCAGCCACTAAACCACTTGACCGCATTAATTATTCACACGAATAAAATTTATAAACCGTTTATGGCTGGCAATATATTTAAGCATATCGACATTATTTCAGAGCGAAGTGTAGCGGCGCTATCTGTCGAATCAGGCCCCCCTAGATATAAGACGAACTCGCGTTTTTCAAAGTTATTTTTAATGATTTTAACAGTTTTATATTACTGAAAATATGAAGCATGACAATTAATATTTTTATGAAAAAAAAAGCTGTAGATTGAATCGCATCATGGAGCAAATAAAGTTATTTTGTTTTCAATCATATTACCTATATGACAATGCGTTTATAAATTAATACGTTTTAAATGAGATAAACGTTGGGACAAAATAGGTAAGATTTGAAATAAATGTAAATAATTAAAAAAACAAATTTAAAAAAAAAAAAATTCAAAAGAAAAATTTTTGTGTACAAAGAAATACAATAAACAACACATTAAAAAAATAAACGGAAATCCCACCAAGGCATAGCCATATTGATTACATATTTAATTTAATCCGTGAATTGCTCTTTCCGCACCTAATGGTGCATGGGGGATTACATTGGTACATCAAATGAAGTGTGTTTTAATCATTTACCACACAAGGAAAGATAATCAGTCTCCAGTCTATAAGTCTTAGGTCTGTACACGTATAGGACTAGGGGGCTGATAGGCCTAAGTTACTTCATAGAACAAATATTCATCAGCCAACTAAAAATTATTCATCGAAAAAAAAAAAATTACATTGCCGCAATCCCACTTAGAGTTATTAGGATTATCTATAATTTATTGATGTCACTTTTTCTGAGTAGGAATCAAAAGGTAGCACATCAAACGATGTTTGAAAAACTTACCACAAAGGTTACAGAGCTTTTGAAGTGAGACTGCGTGGGAAATTTGTATTTCCTCAGCCTTAGAGTGCGCCGTGCGTCAATAAGACCATTTAATATTGCACCAATCGCTAACTTCATCTAAGAACAATTTCTTTTACTTTCGAAACAATGGAATAAGATGCCTGAAGATGCTGCCGATTGTTTCCGTTATTGATGTGTACATTTAACAAGTCCCGAGTGCCTTTTTAACAAGCGAGTGATTTGTGATGCGATTTTGTGATTAAGGAAATTGATTTAAAAAGCACACGATTATGTATAATACGTACCTACGTACGTTTTTACTGCGATAAGAGCTTCGAAACAAATTGAGCATTTTATTTTCAATTAAAGGAGATTTTTGAGCTTTAAGGATAGGTACCTTGGGAATTCTTGGCATGCCTTGGTTTGACCAAGAAAGAAATATACATACATAGGTGAGAAAAAGGACGTAGTAACCATTGACTGGTGTCACCAGGTGATTTAGCTGACTGGGT
>JAGVSP010007442.1:0-16159 GCA_022494985.1 Micrasema minimum
AAGCAGTGAGCTGTAATCTGTTACCATAGAGATGAAATAATAGTGTAGTTAGTGAAAATAGGTTGATTAATAATTAAGACTAAAATTATTATAGTTAAAGACTTTTAAGATCGTTTCTTAGTTTTTCAGGTGATTATTATGATTTATAATTTATTTATCTTAAATTGTTTGTTATTATGCATGAGAAATTCAATAAAGAATCTTTGTTTTTCAGAGAAACCATATTGTCTTATATATTTACACAGCTAGCGTAAAATTATCTTATGTTAGTTTATATATATGTAGTTACATAATATTTGAATTGGCAATATAAAGATGCAAAAAGAAATACTATAATTAAGAACTCACTCAAAATGTTGGGAGATTTATCACTAAAAATTAGTTAATAACAATGTGTTTTATTTAAATAGTCTTTAAAAAGCTTTATTTGTTTAAAAAACGAATATTCAACTAAAAATTTAAATTTAATAAGGCTTTCGACCAATTGTATTTTAAACAATGTTGGCATAATATTTTCCATTAATAACAAAATTAATACCAGAAAAACTTATGTACCTACCCACACATATTTTGGTATTGACTTGGCAAATTCAAATAATGATCCTAAAACTTTTCACCGGATTTGAAATAATGTGAGCATAGTAATGTATTTGATTTTTCACGTATAATTTTATTTTAATTACGTAACCACAAACCCAAAAAGTAAGACTGAAAATTCTAATTATTATTCAATATTTTTCTTTCCGGATTCAAAGATATTAAATATAATATTTTTGAAATTGTATATTGCAGAATGAATTAATAACGAAATAATCTATAATGTGAGTGTGGATAGGTGTATTCAAGAAAGGCTGAGAAAGACATGGCATGATCAGGTAAAATCTAGAAAATTCTCTATGTGCTCATCCCAGGTGAAGCTGGTACTGTTTAGGACGTATTGCACGCCCATGCACACTTGTGAATTATGGTGTAAATACCAGCAAACTGGAGTGCAATATGAGTGCAGTATAATAACGCCTTTAGAATACTGAACCGCTTACCAAGTTTCTTCAGTGCTTCCGGTATGTTTGCTATCTCAGGAATAAACTCCTTTGAAGCCACGGTGCGCTTTTAAAATGACCAACTTCAGGAGTCGGCTGCTTAGGTGAAGGAGTGGGATGGTTCAAGCCGCGCTTCTGTACGCGGACGGCCCACTCTTGAAGCATTGGTCGAAGATTTTAAATTTTCAACCACCTTGAGTCCTTTTTGTTTTTCACATTATCACATTATTATCTTTTTTATTTTATTTAATTCTGTTTTATTTTATTTTATGTTTATCATAATCTTGTTTTTCTTCTTTTTTTTGTTTTATGTATACCTACTGTATCAAAGATGATGCGAGTTCAATGAATTATTATTTTTATTAATAAAACAAATACTAGAAAGTGGTCGCAAAAGTAAAAATAAAATAATTCAAGTAAATAATCGTAAGGCGAACGTTTAGTAAAATAAAGAAAAAATAAAATGAAATTTCAACCAGCTGCGTCCGTGATGGGAGATGATTTTAACGTTATAGTTTTTCCGCACAAGTTTTTCCTTTTCGTGCATTTTTCTGCAAACCGGATTTGTGCAAGTGTGCAAGTGTAACACAAAGCTCGGTAATGGCGTAATTTGCAAACTCAGGTCTCTCACGGTCAAAGGAAGTGCAAAAATGGTCAGCCTTTTGCCTCGCAGGAAACACGACTAACGACACCCTAAACGAGAACCGTTTCACAAACAAAAATACACTTCAAATAAACATTATTCAGTTCAAAAACAGAAACTGTTACAGCGTTAAATTATTTCAAAGGAATAAAATCATGAAAACATTTTGAGTGTGTCCAAATACTAGCAGACAAAAACTGGATTTCAGCCATTACGGGGTAACATAAAATTAAAATTGAAATCTCAACAAAGCAGAGAGGAGAAAAAAATTTCAGTCTTATATTGAGAAAATTGCTAAGCATTTTTGCAGAAACCTTTATGATTGAATTTATGCTACTACTACTACTTTCCCTTATCCGCACCCAACGGTGCATAGGGTACTGTATTGGTACACCGAGTGAAGTGCATATTCATAATTTTATTAGTTACTCATGTAATGTACTCATTTCCTTCATAGGAAAGATAATCAATCATACGCTTCAGTACCAGTCCACACTTTATTATTTTTTTTATTATGATAAAACAAACATGTATTTTATTCCCAGGAGTTATACAAACCCATTTTGAGACCGGTATTATTTACATTTTTAATTAAATATTGCACAATCAGACACGAATAAGAAAGACGATACAAAATTAACACATTCAATCTTAATCCTATACATCATAACTATCATTGAAAAACATATTTACATACAAATTTTTAAGGGCTCTTCCATGTATTGATTTATTTATTTTTACTTCATGGGGTAGTTTATTATTTTGGGATCGAGAAATGTTCATTAGGCATTTTTTACCGAATTGGATCAAAATTTTGGAATGTGGAGGTTTTTTGAAATACGTGTATTGTGGCCATGAAGCTCAGAGTTAAAATTGTGTTTCAAACTTGTACGTGCTGAATGATTCAATATGGTAAGTATAATATTTATAATTTCATGTAATCTCATGATATCAGCCCAGCATGGGTATAATCCAGTAATTTGTCTACAAGTATTTGTATTCATTCAAAATGTTGTTGTTAAAAATATTTACTAGTAAAAAAAATAAAGCAAATAAAAATTGGAGAGACATCTTCAGGCGTCTTCTAGTAAGTAATCAAGTTCGGATGAACCTTACCTACACCAATAAAGTTAGATTGCCCCAAAAGAAAAATGCTTAACTATATTCTCAACAGATGTCACTATAGGGAAAGAATATTAAAAATATTTAAAATCTGTCGACAACACAACTCGCATGTGGATTCTTCTGTAACAAACTCAACATATATACAAGTTTCAAAAAATTGTCATACATGTTTGTCAGATAATGGGCGGAATGGGGAATGTTGTAATACATCAAGTGGCCACTTAACAACTCTGGAAACAAATGTGGGTTATCTAGGCGTTTACAGGGCTTATGATCTGTCATTGGCTGAGTTAAGTGGCCACTTACAACATTCCCCATTCCGCCTATCGTCTGATAACCATATATGTCAAATTTTTGGAACTACTATATATTAAAATCGTCTTCGTCGTTCCGCTTTACAGAATTTTTCTATACTGGTGTCATCTGTTGAGAAGATTGCAAAGCATTTTTTTTGGCAATCATCTTTTATTAGTGTAGGTAAGGCCCTACCGAGCTTTATTACTTACTCTAGAAGACGCCTGAAGATGTCTCTCTATTTTATTTTTTTTTGCTTTGTATTTTTTTAACCAGTAAATCTTTCAACAACATTTTTGAAATGGACACAAATACTTGTAGACAAATAACTGGATTATACCCATGCTGGGCTGATATCAGATATTATTGATATCCTAACAGAGACAGAGAAACTCTGGAAACGAATGGGTATAATCCAGTAATTTGTCTACAAGTATTTGTATACAGATGGACGAAACGCGTTCTTGAGTGGAGACCGAGGAACCAGAGGCCTCAAGGACGTCCACCGATGAGATGGGTGGACGACATCAGGAAGTCTGCTGGAAGACAGTGGATGGTGACGGCGTAGGATCGGGAGGAGTGGAGACGGCAGGGGGAGGCCTATGTCCAGCAGTGGACCTCAACGGGCTGAGATGATGATGATGATGATTTGTATTCATTTCAAAAATGTTGTTTAGTGTAGATTAATTTAATTTACAAGTATTTATAGATCTGTACATCATATCAGTGCAAAACAAACGTTTCACGCGGTAAAGTTGTAATATTCCATCCACGACATAATACTGATCAAAGACATTAACAAAGTTAACAGCGGGATTCCAATAATCCCATACATGAAAGATGATTCGCAAACCCTCGTCAGGTATTACCAACCCTGGACTTGTAAGAGTAATACGCAATAATTGAATTATCTTAATTGACTAATTTATAAAACCAACGATGAAATATTTCGACTTCAAAATTTACATTTACCTTTAATTTACATATGTTTGCAGTACGTACCTTTCCTACTGTTATAATAAGCCTGTGAAGTAGTGGTTAGCGCGTTGGTTAATATTCATGAGCTCGCGGGTTCGATTCCCGGCGAGATCAATATGAAATATTTATTTATTTATTTCAGATTCGCAGATGCTAGATTGGAATTTATATCCCGCTTCAATGCATCTTGTAATGGAAAATATTTTTTTCACATAAAAAATTCACTGTTTTAGGTTAAACAAGAACGTTGGATATATATTTTTTTTTATATAGGCTCTTCTGCAGATGGGAATATGAAATATAATGTAGTGTCTTGTCAGCCTACAGTTTACACACTTAAAATAATTTTGTGTAAAAATATTTGATCAGCGCAGTTTCTGCGCTATTGTAAGTTGGCGATACCATGTCTATTACACTTTTTCGTTTTTTCAGTTACAACTATAGTATTTGTCATTCTGATATACGTAATATTTCCACACCTTGTTGACTACACCTGATGCCATGTGTCTCATTGTTATTCAGAGCACAATATGCGGTACATCCCCAAAGGATTTTCTGTTTAATTGAATCATAATATTTGTTTTTGTCCCTAGTCCATCGCGAGGGTTCGGCTACACGGAAACATAGAATTTAGTGTTGGGAGAATATTGCTGAGAAACTTTGCTTCGTTTATTACATCATTTTCGCGTATGAATATTTCATACGAGCGGTTTGAGGCCAAGGTTTATTCAAACAAGTGAAGTATTAACGTATTTTACAGTACAAGTATATCCTCAGTGTTTTTTATGTATAATATACGCTATTTATTCTATGTGAGCCTCTAAGGGTCAAACTTTTTGACTCGTTCTTTTGTTCTATTATTTCCGGAGTTCCATTTTTTTATATTACGGAGGTTCCGAGTTCGGTTCCCGGTGAGAACACAAAAAATTAAAAAGTGATTTTTTCAAGCCTGGATTTTTGTGATGTTGTCTGATCTGTTATTGCCTCCTGGCCTGTTAAGGTGTTTAAATAAACAAATAAATATTTTCTTTCAAAAAACACGTAACCGTTATAGGGTTCTTCCCGATAGAATGAATATCCTTGAAAACGTTGTAAATATTTAAAGTATATTTTTACAATTCCAACGATATAAAACACAATGATCAAAAATTTTGTTTTCATTTATAAATTGATGTTTTAAAAACACGAAAATACGAATAATTTTTAACGCCCGTTATTGGCTAATGACGTCGTTCCCGTCCACCGTGAAAGGCGTGAAATTCATTCCGTAGTGAGCGCCTATATTGCTGTGACGTCACACCGCATGCGCGCCAAATGGAGGATTTTGCGAGCGATTTGAAAAAGTGCTATTTCAAACCGCGCTAGAAAATTCATATGACATAGTAAATAAATTTCCAAAAAATCGAGAAGAACCCAATTATAATCAAAAGATAAAATATGAATGTATCCATTGCAATAAATTAAATGGGTTGTGGTCTAGTGGTAGAGTAATGGATTCCGGGTTGAAGACCCTAGGTTCGAATCCCACTCCCCTCAACTTGTGTCCTGCTTTCTAAAAAAGTTATTTCTGACTATTTGAAATTAGCCTCGAAAATGAATTATCATTTAATTGAAACATAAGTAGTCAATTTTTTTTTTTTTTTTTTTAAATCATTGTAATGAAATATTTGAAAAACTGATAAATGCAATAAATCAGAAGACAAAACGCCATACCACTCTGTCTTGGCACAATTCCCTTCCTCCACAGTCATACATATTCTCATGCACGCACGCTGAATTTTTCCGACTTTTCACATTCCCACATTCAATTGTTTGCTGCAAATCGAACTATTCCTAAACGGATGCATTGAATTCGGAATTATCTGCCAGCCTTCCCGGAAGGAGAATATGATAGGAGGATAGTTAGAAACTCTGTTAAACATTTAACATGAATATGTACAGAGCGCTCTTTATCTCGATGCTAATCCGTGATTTATGTGCAGAATTAAGTTGCACTTAAGGGCATTTCGAATGCATACTTAACCCTATATATTTTACTAGTAACAAATAAGTGGAGTAATGAGTAGGCAGTTTTTTAAGCTGTGACAGATAATTATAAAAATGAAAATGGTACCAGATAAGGTGATAGCTTGTAGCCAAAATTAAGAAACACAATACCATCGATGCAGTTCGTTTGTTAATCGGATAGTTAATAAGCGAGATATAAGTTTTCAAAATGTTCGAACTTTGAGAAAAAGATAGTTTTAAAAATCTATCCACATTCTACATAAATATAATATAAAAAAAAGAGAAAAACATTATCTAAGCCTCAATTATTAATCATGAAACAAAAACAATTTATGTTTTCACTATTTATTTCAAATATATACCAACAGATTTGAATTTACCACTCCTTTACGACTGCATACGAGTATCAAATTTAAATAAGAAACTTGCAACTACCCTAATTAACATAATATATCAGAAATCATTGCAAGCATTCAAGTTATTTAATTAAATAAATTTCATTATACAATGCTTAAGAAGTTCTCAATTTTAACGCAGGTGCATTACTTTTGCATCTTAGCGTATCTCTGCAAAGTTTTTCTTCAGCTAAAGCCCGCAGGCGGGCAAAAAAGCTCATGCATGACGTAACGGAGCAAATTACAGTGTGTTCACTCAATTTGTAAAACTTTCCCTTTGATATCTGCAGCGCGGGTGGATGCTGCGCTTCTGAAAGGAAATTCTCCTCCTTATCGTCACAAGGTGATCATTTTTCCTACACCCTGTAGGTGATTTATAACGAAAGAGTGTAAGTTATCAAGCAAGTTTTTTACATAATTTAAACATAATCGTGGGTCATTTCATGTTTATGTGATAAAATTTATCTGCTACTACTTCTACTTTCGCTTATCCGCACCCAATGGTGCATAGGGTACTGCAGTTATACACCAATTGCAGGTCTCTTGATCATTTTTATTACATTAAGGTAGGATGATCAGTCTTACGCTTAAGTACCAGTCCAAGAATCACACATGAAATATTAATATGAAAATCAAATCTAAATAAATAGAACCCGCAATCTCATGCACGGTAGACAAATGCGCTAGCATTATGCTAAGAGGCGGACAAATTTGAATTATTGCCGTGTATGTTTGGTACCGGTAAAAAAAAACAGAAACGATTAAAAACTTTAAGTTGAATCTATTAAATTTCGCGGATTATCTTTATAAATCGAGTTATGCTGGACTGAAAAAAGACTCAATATCTTTAAAACGGTCTTGGGAAAGGGTTGGGCTTTCATTGTATGACCACTTTAAAATAGCCCGCAACATTAATGATGTTTCGGTTACGCTATCGTTTCGTTATTGTATTAAAAAATATATATTTTATCACCTCATACTTCGTGCTGTTCACAATATACTTCACTACTACTTTCCCTTATCCGCATCCAGTGGTGCATAGGGCATCGGTACACCAAGTGCAATGTATATTGTTTTTTTTTTATTACATGAAGGTAAGATGATCAGTCATACGCTATTAACTTAAAAATAATGTGAAACAGTAATGTAACTATCCATTTTTGCATGCCTTATTTAACCTGCCGGACTGAAGCGTAAGAATAGTAACAGGGCGAAAGCGTCAACTGGTCAAATAAATAAAAGTGGAAGTTTACCAAGTATTTGTGTTTTACTTTTATTAGTTACATTCCAATAATTTAATTATGGAATTCCACCAAGTAACTGCTATTAAAAAATATAAATCAAATTATGTTTTGTGTGTTGAAATAGTAGATACCTTTATAATTTATTTCATGTACTATTCCAAAACACAAAAATAGATCTGTAAATTTTGTGATTGAACTTGCGATTGGTAAAAATTCGATCAAATGCCAACACCCTTTATCTCATGTTATTCGTAAAAAATCACGAATACCTACACAAAAAAAAAGAATTATTTAAATGTAACACTGTTTATTATGTCACTGAATGTATCCACTGAACTAATTTTCACAAATACATACCAACATAGTAGACATCTGAGCTTTACTAGAGAGCTTTCCATTAGAATTATCTTATTTGTTCTGTATCTCAACTAACTAACTGATTAATAAGTCGCTGGACGTGTTCATGCATAAGTAAAATTTCCATTACTTGCGAAGGTATACTCTATGTCCATCAATGCTAAAGTGCATTATTACTGTGTTTGTATAACATGTAGATATTATATACTTACACTGAAGAGTAAGGGAATGTGACCACCCCCAGTGGCGTGCACAGAGATTTTAATCAGGGTAGGCAATATAAAAAACAAACATTAAATATTTTAACATACCCTATCAAACGAAGCAAATATTTCGAAAATTGCAATTCATGCCAGTACCTACCTATATGCGTAAATTCAAAATGTTTTTATTTAAAAAAATTTCCATATCTAAATCAGAGTATAATATTATTACTTACTGACACGATTTTTGTGTGTTCATTAGGTGTCGCTGGCGCGGCGCTTAGCATGGCTAGTGATTATTCGCACGTATGTTTGAAATAAGATAAATTAGTTGGGAGTATTTGTGATTTTTTGTTAATATTTTAAAATTATAATTAAGTGCACTTTTCATTTGTATGCTATTTCTGTAGTGCCTGCCGGCACTGCTTTTATGCCTGTATGAAGTGCACGCCACTGACCACCCCTATGAGTATTTGAGTATCCTTACTGTTAACACTTTGTCAGCCGGAAAGTTTTTTTTTAAAAATGTATGATGAATTTTTTACACAAAAAATACATTAAATCTGCATAGAAAATAGATTATGTATTTAGTATTTATATCAACTGTAAAACCCCTTAAACAGTTTTTATTTCGAATTTGAGATTTAATATCTTATAAAATGGCTCTTTTTGCACAACAAAGAAAAAAAATCTAATCATTTATCAATTTTTAAACGAAAAAAATTAATTCAGTGTTTTAATTATTCTGATTTTTTTAATTTATTTGCATTTTTATTGATATTTGATTTGTGTTTTCAGTATATTCATAAAAGATAATAAACGAAAAATGTTTCGTTACTTTGGTTTGCATAAAAGATAATAAACGAAAATGTTACGTCCAAACTATAAACAATACAAAAGTTTGTTGATATCAGCCACTAGTATAAATAAAGTTGGAACAGGTAAAAACCCATAAACCCATTAAAACTGGTATTACGGTAATATGAGTGTTGAGGCCAAAACGCCATCTCTTAGATTTTAAATTAAATCATGTGAATATGAAAGCTAAAATAGTTGGTGACACCAAATGCCTAATTATGGGAAAATTACTTCATGGATACGGCACTAATCACCCTCATAAACAGGAACAATCAGGTGCACTCATTCAGTCGCGCGTTTATGCAGCTAACGGACGGTCCTAATTAGTAGGTGGTTTTTGCAGTATTTTCGAATCGGAATCATTTTCTTTTTATGTCAAAATGATGAGTACTTCTTCAGGTACGTATTTCTTTAATTTTTATGTTAATTTATTGTATCCTTAATTTATGTAGATTTTAAATACATTCGCATAAATTCAATTTTTTTTTGTGGATAGGTAAAATTGAATGGACAAGAAAAAGAAGAAGATCGTTCTGGCTCGCGCTAATTTTTATAAAAATATTATAGTAAATTTATGTACCTTTACAGAAATACTATGTTGTAGTTCCGAAACTTCCCGATAATAAGCTTAATTTCTTATATTTTGTTCATAGGTCCACGCCATGCAAAATTTTGTCGTCAACAATTGGTCGACTTTCTATGTGAGAACCAACTCATCGCTTAATCAAATTCCAATGATGCTCAAACAGGAATGGTAACAATTGATCTGTTCGACGATACCTGGTGCATCAGAAAAGGATGTGATACGCAAAGTGTCACTATTTTCAAAGAATTTAAAGTTGCGATACAAGAAAGCTACATATAAAAAAAGAATATTTTTTTTAAAAATACGGAGAGTGGATCTCTAAACAGATCATAATAAAAATTATCTGACGAGCCCCAGCACTGCTCAGATACGACAACTGACATCAACACCAAAGCGTGTTAGTCGTCACTGCGTCCGCCGAACAAGTTCTTTTTCAGAATTGAGTTATTTTGCAAAGAAAAGGCGTACGAAGTTATTATTATCAAATTCTCATATTTATTCACCTATACATATATATTTTTATTAATTGAACATATCAGCTCCTTATCTAGAGCATATAGTGTTCACAAACTGCAGTCTTCACTGACAACCTGACATCAATTTTGTTAATTATTAAGAATTATGAATGTGGAAGAAGTAAAAGTAGTGTGCCTGAACAGAGTAGTGTGGCATTCTATCCTCTCTGCCTATCAATGGCGCGATGGTTTAGTTAGTTTTTTTCTTGTTGCACTTGTTTTATTTTTAATGTTTAATGCTTACTCATTTAACTTTTTGTTAGTAGTATTTCTCGTAATACCTAAACTTTGATTTATTTTTATCAAATTTTTTTAAATGCCACATACATAATTTCACACATTATGTGACTCTCCGCGCGCCTGCTTCTGTGTTTTGCTACTAAGTAGAAACTAAGATTCTAAAAAACATTTTAAACCATAATGTTTTGTTGAAAAAACACAAAACGAGCCCGTAATTTCAGCAATCCAAAAACTGATTCGTGGGCAATTCCCGTGTACCTCCCTCACTCAGGTCCACGTCCCGTAATTCTGACCGATTAAATTATAATATCATTCTAACATATTTCTGAAATTTTTGTTCAATTTTTAGTGTGTATTTTAATAAATTGCAAGCAAGTACGAGTATGTTCTACTAGAACGCGACGAAATCCAATCATCAAATCAAATTTTCAAAATCAAATTTTTTTTTTTAAACTTGAAAATAGTATGATTAAAAAAGTGAATATGTGTACCTACTCAAACATAAATTAAATGGAATGAAAATAATTAATATACCTCCAGTTTTTTTATTCATTCACAAGCCTAATTGACACAAAAATAATTTTATAACCATCAAAACTTATTTAAATCTTTAAACTACGGAAAATCCCAATTTTCAATTAAAAACTACATTTTATATTACTTAAACAGTGATCATTAAATATCAGTAATCAAAATATTTGTAATTAGCATCTTAAATATTGTCTAAAAAATATATACAAACAAACTTCTCCGTTAGACGCAAAAGTGAACTTATCAATCAATCGACAGTATGTGCAAATATATTATTTATAATGATAATTTGAAGAAATAATTAACTTATTTTTATTCATATGCATCATAAAAATCCTAATGATAAATAAAAATAACATGTATCGTATGAAAAAATCATTACACGAGCGTTTTTCATCGAGAACATGAAGTGAGCTCCTAATAATCGAATATCAAAACTCTGTGCGGGGGGGGTGAGTTCAACATAATTTTTGAGCAAAATGGTTAGAAGGTCTTGTACAAAATAGTTATTTTTGTAGATAAAAAAAATAGGAACCGGGAGTGAAAGTGTAAGGTTTGATTTGTTTGCTCTTCAGTATAAGAGGTAATGCAATATCCCTACAGTGAAGTTATGCAGTATGTAACCAGCAAGTAGTGAGTTCTTGATTGTATTATTACCCACAAGAACCTTAACCTGGTAGAACAATCTAGCTCTCGGCCGTGAACAGCCCATGGCGGGATGATATATATCACATTATTTGATTCGTAAAAGCACTGTGCTTCATCGGATATCTGAAATGTTAGTGCTTTGTCACAAAATACGAGACAGAATGGCTTGCACTAGCATTACGTTTGCCTAATACAAATAAATAAATATATTCCTTCTTCTGAGAAATGCAGAAAGACAAAGAAATGTCTGGCCATTGATTTATTGCCAACACAAAATCAGTCAGCACAATTTAAAAATAGTATGTATTCTTACCGGGAGTCAAACGTGTGAACTTCCGTTTTTTCGCGAGTCCAGCGTTTTATTCACTTCACGCTATGGAAGCTTCATAATATTGGCTTATATGTCAAAAATATATGGAAATAAAATACTACGTAATTGGGTTCTTTTCCGATTTTTTTATTTTAAAAAAATTGATTGAAAAATTACAATATCTAGGGATTTTTTATATTATTTTTACGATGTCATATTTAGCTATCAAGTCTTGGTTTTGAAATAGCGCTTTTCAAATTGCTCGCAAAATCCTCCATTTGGTGCGTATGCGGTGTGACGTCACAGCAATATAGGCCGAACGGAATGAATTTCGTGCCTTTCACGGTGGACGGATATGACGTCATTAGCCAAAAACGGGCGTTAAAAATCATACGTATTTTCGTGTTTTTAAAACATAAATTTATAAATGAAAACAAAATGTTTGATCATTGTGTTTTTTTATTGGATTTGTAAAAATATACTTTAAATAACGTTTTCAAGGATATTCGTGCTATCGGGAAGAACCGTATTATACCATTACTTGGTTCTCGGCGAAAGGGGGGGGGGGGGGGGGGGGGGGGGGGGGGGGGGGGGGGGGAAAACACAGAAAAAAACCGTGCCATTCTTATGGTAAAAAAACTAGGTACAAGCATATTGCTGTCCTTAACATTGTGGTTTTTATTTCTGAATACGAGTGTGCCTCAGTGAAAAAGTAAAGAAAAGCCGTGAAAGACATGGCATGATCAAGTACAACAAGTGCTTAAAAGTTGTCAAGTGATATAAGTCGGAAAAAATCGGCGTGCGTGCTTAGAAGATGTATGAATGTGAAAAAAGCAAGGAAAGTGTGTCAGGATAGGGGGGTGTTGCGTTCCATCATCGCCAATAATGCGATAGTTAGTTAGTTACTAAATCCATAATCTACAATCCAACACAAATCGTAGATAAAAAATAGTGCATTACATCCTATCCCAAAGCAAGAATTCGTAAGAAAGGATGTACAATAATGTACATAAGGGGTGATTTAGACAATATATCAGACCGTGATCTTACTTGTGTGTATTTATCACAGAGTCCATTGGTTCGATTTGTACATTATTCAGGCAACGTAACCACAAGGATCTGAGGGGTGAAAAGGGCGGGATAGGTCAACAGATTCAGAGAGATTGGTGTTCTATAAATTACACCAGAGATTGGGACGTTCACCTTTGAGAATAGAGAAAATAAGTAATGCAGTTAACAATGATTAAAGAAACAAACTATTTATTAGGAACAAACCTGTTGTCTTGTTCTACTAAGTAAGTAAAAATACTAAATCAAAAAACGTGTAGTGTGTAAAAATTAAACAATTTTGTGTTGCTGTTATAGTTCATTTTTTCTTTAGTAAAATAAAGCGTGTTGTTCACGATACGAAATAATCCTCGTAATGGACGGGTTAATTGATTAAATATGTAGCTCATCCCTTGCTGGTTTCTTATTTTAAAAAACCTAATAATTAAATTTATTAATCCGGTGGCAACGCGGGTAATAACTTTATAGATCGTCCTTGAAATGTGCATCTGCATTGACTAGTGTATTGTTATTGGAGATGTACGCTGTTGTAGCTATCAATAAAAAGGATAGCTATCAATAAAGAGGATAGAACGCAACAGAGGTGGGTGGAGAGATTAGGTGATTTAATGCGGACCAATCCTTGGTATCTACTGTCATCCGGCGAAGGCGTTTCGCTGGCTAGGCCATATACTTCGTATGCCTCCGAGAGCCTTACCATGCTTTACCTATATTTACACAGGCATCGGGTTCTCGGCGTCCTGGTCGTTCACTGTTGACAATTTCGTCAGCAGTTTGGTCAGAGCTGCGGGACGTGGACTTGACTTGGGAAGATGCACGGGAGCTGGCGGCCGATCGCTTGGCCTGGAGGCAGTTTGTGGATTCCATATGCTCCACAAAGAGAGCGGATATTGTATGATGATGATGAAGAATGTTGACCAAATTTATGATTTTAACACAGAAAAAACTGGTATCTGGGATGGTACAAAAAGACCTGAACTATTTTTTTCACTACATTTTACAAACACACTTAGTTCTTAAATATGTAAAGGTACCATAAGAAATTAAATTTATTGTTGAGTAAAAATATGTAAGTACTTTATGTAATTTTAAAGGAAAAAAATCATTAAACTAGCTGTATTATTATTTTTATTATAGCTAAATAAAATATACAATTAAAAATTTCGGGATTTTATTTAAACTATTAAATAAATTAGAAAGTTTCTCGACCGATTATTATAATTTCAGGTCTGTTGTAATCTTATGAGAACTATTCCGTAAGAGCTTTTCTTACCATTGATCAGCCGGGAGTACCATTTTAATAAATCATTGGTTTTAAGTGCCTCCCAGTTCCCAGTGAAAGAGGCCTTTATCCACAGATGGCTGAAATATTACCAAATCGGGCGATCCGAGTGTTGAAGATCGCCCATTCTAAAGATCATCTTCTGGTCAGAATCATGACAAATAAGGACAGTAAAATGTGCATTTCAAGAGGAAACTCTATTCTAAAGGTTATAAAAAAAAGTTTTTTGAAAAATTAACGTCGGATGAAGAAACAAATGTAATAGAGGTTTCAATTAAAAATTTTGCTATTATACACCTAGTAAACATGTATTTTAGTTAGTGGTAGCGCATTTGACTACCGTGCATGAGGTCACGGGTTAGATTCCCGTAGGGGGTCAACATGAAATATTTATTAACATGTTATTTTCATATTAATATTTCATATGCGTTTCCTTGGACTGGTACTGAAGCGTAAGACTGATCATCCTACCTTCATTTAGTTAAATTATCAAGGCACACTGCACTTGGTGTACCAACGCAGTGACTTATACACCACTGGGTGCGGATAAGGGAAAGTTAAAGTAGTAGTAATTTGGGTTACAGGAAAAAATATTTTACATTGATATATATTATTTTTTCTTCTTATTAGACAATTTTGCTAGAAGAAAAATGTTTTTTACTAACATAATAGTCAAAATGCGTTACCACCATGCTACGAGATAAAATATCAAATTCTAAAATTGTTTCTTGTATTTTCCTTACAAAGAAGTTATTGTCTATAGTCCAAATAAAGACTTTAAATTGTACCAGAAATGTGTTATAAAGCCTTTATAAGAGGGTAGATAATAAAATATCTGAATATCATTTTCTTTGGCCTGAAATCACAAATTCAGTCGAAGGGTCCTACGATTGTTTTAAAGGCCGGTCGCATAAAACAAAATCCACTTTAGTGGGCTTCCTTTGTAACGGACTCAAAGGGAACTTCATTCAATTTTGACCACAAAAACGTGACAGGATCACAACGTTTCGTTGTAAATTCAACGTAATTTATCAAAGAAATAGAAAAAAGTAGCAGCGAAACTGAATAAAAATAAAATACAACCTTTATATTTTATAGTAAAGAAAGTCAAATAAATTTTATGGTACATCGACTGTTTAAAAAAAAAGAAGTTTTTAACCAGCTCTCATTTCTGAAGGTTTTAAAACATTTATCTACTCCTGAAAATACTACGTCATGCAGTTGGAGATTAAAATAAATTCTATATGTTTTTGTAAAATTTTTAATAGGTCCACTAAATTGCTTTATTATTGACCACATTTTCCATCTAGACGCAAATAAGCAAATCTTGACAAAGATGCAAAATGGACGTACATGCAAGCATGCCATTAATTGATGTCTTCCAGCGGTTAATTAAACGCGACATTTTGTATTTAACCTTCTGTAAACTTTATAGGATAATCTCATCTTTGATCTCTTTTTTTTTTCGTTGATTTAAATATTTCCCCTTGCGCGAATATAATTTACAGCGCACCGAGGTGAGGCGATTAATATCAATTAATTTAAAAGGCTTAAACATGCTTGGAACAATAAAGCTTGTCCTATATAAAGGGGTAGGCGAAATGTAAACAAGAATTTATCTGTCTCAAGGGGGACTTTAAAGTTTGGAAAAAATGTGCGACTTAGCTATGGCACGCGTGCTTAAATCATGTAGAAACATTACCTGTGGCTACTTACCAGAAAAATACATAATATAAATACGTTTGGTCGTGTATTTACATATGTATAAAAATTACTCCCATGCGAATTTCCATATATCGAGTATACGAGTATACGGAAGCAGTACCAAGTACATT
>JAGVSP010007443.1:0-12686 GCA_022494985.1 Micrasema minimum
AAATACAAATAAAATACAAAAAAATATTAGTCTAACGAAAGTGGGATATGGAAAGGAGTTTTGGAAGTACGAGTGGAAAGGATTAAGAAGGGAGGGAAATCAAGGAAATACATGCAACTGAAATACACACTATTCAATGAAAATCAAATTTTACAGATTAAAACTCATCACCGGAAACAAAAAAGAATCAAGCCCTCGGCTACGCGGGTGACTCCAATAATCCGCATACAATCGTGACTAGGCACTGAGGCGAAAAATCAATATCAAACATCGATGATTTTATTAGAGAGAAAATCATACCTCCTCCACCTTTTTACAATGTGCTCTGAATTTATCAGCTAATTGCGAAACGGCTGAAGAAGAGGATACCTATTATAGCTGGATCGTCAGGTGAGTTGATATGAATACAATTCGTCTTCCTAGACTGTAAACCTCGTAACTCCATAAACAGAAATTTTCCAGAGACTTTCAACATATTTTTTCATTATCCTATATAAAAATATTGATATTAAAAAAAAAAATACAATTTTACCCCTTTTTTATTTTTAAGAAAATTCATATTTGTAATTTGATGCTCACTTATATATGTAATAAGTGAACAACTATACGTGTTTTTTAATGACTAATTTTTATATAAATAATGAAAAACGGGTGCAATGCGGGTTCGATTCCCGTAGAGGAACATGAAATATTTATCTGATTTTCATATTAATTTTTCATGTGTGATACCTTGGACTGGTACTGAAGCGTATGACTGATCATCTTACCTTCATGTAATAAAAATTATCAAGATAAACTGCACATGGTATATCGATGCAGTGCCTTTTGAACCATTGGGTGCGGAAAAAGGAAAGTAGAAGTAGTAGTAAAGAAAATCAATAAGTTTGAAGCCTCCTCATGGAAAATTATTATTCATGGAGTTACGAGTTTTACAGTCTAGGCCGACGCTATCTCGATTAAAGCAACGTTATATACTCCTACATACAGTTATAAGATTTATATTATGTATCTACATGACGCCAGAATCGAATCCATGCAATAAAAATAATAAATATTTTGATGGATAACTGTTCGTATTTTATCCACACGATGATATTAATTTATTTTCTTTTGCGCATAAAGTGATGAGTGGCTGTGCGTTCTATCCTCTTTACTTATTCCTTCGGGGAAATGGTGTGATGGTTGTAAGGTATGATAAATTATTTTTTGTACAGATATAAAAATACAAAATGAAATTTAATTATAATTGAACCGGGTTGTGGTTTAGTGGTAGATTCGGGGATTCCGGATTAGAATCTCTAGGTTCGAATCCCACTCCAGCACAACTTGTTTCCTGCTTTCTAGCATGGTTATTTCTGACTATTTGGAAGCCGGCCAAAATTGAAATATTTGAGTATATCATAAGAACTCAAATGTTTCTGTTTTACTTGAAAAAAAAAAAAAAAAAATTACAGCATTGCCTCTTTCATCATTTTAATATGTACTATAAAGCTTTGGATCAAACAATGGTAAATTATACAATGGTGTGTTATAATTTGTAATAAAACGATTAGGGATATCGATAAAAATTTAAGAAACATTTGCAAAAGATACAATTGATAAATAAACAAACTTACCTAGTATTTTTTTAACTAACTTTTTAAAAACACAATTATATTTTATTTAACCACCTCAACAGGCCAGGAGGCCTAATGACAGGGGGGGGGGAACGTCACAAACACCCAGGCTTGAGAAAAATAACTTTATTTTTTGTGTTCTCGCCGGGAATCGAACCCGGAACCTCCGTATCGTGAGTCCAGCGTCTCACTCATTACGCCACGGAGGCCGCCAACAATACATTGAGTTCTGATTTACAGGTAACGAAAGAAAAATTTGCTATTGTCACTTTTTAAAAATCGTAACAAAACTGTTTCCGGAATACGAAAACTAAACTCATACAGAAATTAATTGTTTAAAAATTTTATTACTTAGTGGTATAGAAATTAAGAATCTACCTAAAAACGTTTTGTATTTTATTTGTTTCAATTACTGCTTTATTAAACAAATTCGCAAATAATATAAGCAAACTTTTGATACGTCTCTGCATCAAAAAGAAGGGTAATCGCAACATTCGTTTCCCGCATACGTTAGTCAGTCGTCCGCCATCACTCGGCAACAATGTCGGCCATATGGTCCGCCTTGAAAACGGCGTCAAAAGACGCCATCAAACAAACAAATAACACCGCGGGAATATCCACGATAAAAAATATTTTCCCCAAACAAAACGACAGCGAAACAAGTGCACGCGACAGCCGTAAACCAAATTTAAAAAATAACGCGAAACAAAAGAACGCGTTTGAATTTAGGCGGGCGAGTGCGCAAATCGGGGGGAAGATTGAAAATTTTGACAGATCAAATTTTAATTCTCGAAGTCGTTCGTATTCAATTGATACAAGTGTAAAGGTTAAAAGTGATAGTGTTGATGGTTCTGTGCCTGTAAGAAAGCGTTCAACGGCCACAGTTGAAGAGTTGGATAATGTTCAAGCGACTTGTCCATATTCCAATGAATTCGAAACTGCAAAACCATATTCGGATGTTCCAGGCCCTAAGCCATTGCCAATAGTCGGGAACACGTGGCGGCTGATTCCCTTTATCGGACAATATCAAATATCCGACCTTGGGAAAGTTTCGCAAATTCTATACGACGAGTATGGGAAAATTGTCAAGATGTCTGGATTGGTTGGGAGACCAGATTTGCTATTTGTCTACGACGCTGACGAGATAGAAAAAATATATCGAAGGGAAGGACCGACGCCATTTAGGCCGTCCATGCCTTGTTTAGTTGAATACAAAAGCATTGTAAGGAAGGATTTCTTCGGAGAATTAGGCGGCGTCGTTGGTGTGTAAGTATAACTACTGAATATTAACATTATTATATTAAATTATTTGTTGATTCCAAAAGTAAATTCCGCCTCTTTAACGCTTGGATCAAACCTATTTTCCACTATGGCTGCGAATCGTAGAACCTCAGTTTAAGGGCCCAAAACATCGGATTTTTAAGGATGTCTCAGAATAATTCGTAGAGTATGGTTGATTGATTTCATGGGGAACATAGAACTGAGGCAACAAACGCAGCAACCACTGGTATCAACCGTCATCAGGCGAAAGCGATTCAGCTGGTTCGGCCATACCTAAAGAATGCCTACCGAGAGCCTTAACCATGCTTGCCTATTTTACAAGGCATCAGGTTCGCGACGTCCTGGACGTTCCACTGCTGACTATCATAACCACGGGACGTGGACCTGACTTAGTCAACGGTCATTCGCTTAGCTTAGAGACAGTTTGTAGTTTGCAGAATCCATCTGCTCCACATAGGGAGCGGACCAACGAATGTAAAAAATATTCGCATTATTGCTAACTACGTTGTAATTCTCATAATAATTAATGAACTGAAGAAGTACGGAGTTCGTTATTAACGAGAAATTTCTAAGTGAAATTATTTTACATCATAAGCGTGTGTACGTTGATTCAATGTTTCATACACTCATACAAACATTGTTGTATGCAATCCCGTAAGCCATAAGTAATAATTAATTGAACTCTACACGCTAAGCAGTTGGTAAAGACGGCAAATACTTAAAAATAAAATGTAACTATTCTCATTTTAACTGACGAAGTTTTTACACAACCAACGCAAGTCAACGTTCTGAAAAGAGCCGTATGTATCACATATGAAATATTTTTCGTGAAAAAAAAACGGCATTCTAATAAATATTGAGCCCGTGACTTCATGCTTGGTAGCCCAACGCTTTAACCATTGCACCACGAGGCGAGTGATGGAAAAAGTTATTTTCAGAAAAAATTACAGTTATTCAGTTTGAATAAATGAATAAGTTCGCGGGTTCGACTCCCGTAGGGGGATGACATGAAATATTTATTTACATGTGATTTTCATATTAATATTTTATGTGTGATTGGACTTGTGCTGAAGTGATAACTGCTCATCTTACCTTCGAATATTAAATAATACACTGCACTTTTATAACACTCAACTTCTATAAGTCATGTTAAAATCGTACGTAAACAACAAAGAAATAAATAATCAATTAAGTAACATGAGAAGTCATGCGAGATTAATTTCTAATATAAACCAACAAACATTGTTTCTTTACGATATCACCACATTGTTCTAAGGCCTGGCTTAGAGCGGTAATATTCAGGCGTCCTAACCAATCTCCACTTCACCTCCATTTGCAATAGAAATTTAGACACTATCACACATGAAACATTATTAAAAAATTCACATGTAAATAAGGAAAATAAATCATATGTGTTGGAAAAAGAAGGATGAAAGTAGACTGAATGCTGTTGAAATGCGATCTCTCGGGCGAATGTGTGGTAAGACTATGTATGATAGGTGTACAAATGTCGAAATTAGAGCAGAGTGCAAGGCTAAGATAAGCATCGACAAAATTATGCAAGGTCTTTTACGATGGTTCGGTCATGTGGAGCGAATGAATGATGAAAGAACGGCTAAAAGGATTTACGGTGCGAGTGTGTCTGGTTGTAGAAGTCGAGGAAGGCCGAGAAAGACATGGCATGACCAAGTACTACAAGTACTTGAAAGTGGACATGTGAAAAGTCGGAATAATCGGCGTATGTGCATGAGAAGATGTATGAAAGAAATATGATGAGCAAAGTAAGTATGTCAGGACAATTAACCCAAAACGGACCATTATTAAGATTCTGAAAACCCGATTCAACAAATTATTTAAATTTTTTTTTTTTTTTTGTTTGAAGGGGGTTTCTAATTTTTTTTAAATTTTTTAAATTTTTTTTTAAAACCCCCTTTTAAAAATTTTTTTTCTTTTAAAAAAAAAAAAAAAAAAAAAAAATAAAAGGTTTTTAAATTTTAAAAAAAAAAGGGGTTTTTTTTAAAAAAAACCAAATTTTTTTTTTAACCCTTTTTTTGGGTTCCCTTTTTTTTTTTTGGGGTTTAAAAAAAATTCAAAATTTTAAAAAAAAAACACTTTAAAAAAAAAATTTTAAATTTTAAAAAAGGGGGGAAAAAAAAAATTTTTTTTTTGGTTTGGGGAAAAAGGGAAGGGCTAAAAGGGGGGGTCCCGGGGGGTTTAAGGTTTAAAAAAAGGAAAAAAAATTTCAAAATTTTTTTTTTTTTGGGGAAGGGAAAAAAGAAAAAAGGGGGTTTTTTGGGGGTTTTGGGGAAAAAGGGGGGGAAAGGGGAAAATTAATTTTTTAAATTTTTCCCGGGTTTTTTAAAAAAAAGGGGAAAAAGGGTTTTCCGGGAAAAAAGACAATTAAATTTTTTTGGGGGGGTTGGAAAATTTTAAAAAAGGGGATGTGGGAAAAATTTTTGGAAAATTTGGGGAAAAGGGGGGTTTTTTTTTTAAAAAAAATTTTTTTTTTTTACCCCCCAAAAGGGGGGGGGTTTAAAAAAAATTTTTTCCCCGGGGGGGGGAAAAAAAAACCAAAGGGGGTTTTTTTAAAAAATTTTTTAAAAAAAAAAAAAATTTAAATTTTTTAAAAAAAAAGGGGAAAATTTTTTCCAAAAAACCCCGGGGGGGTAAAAAAAAAGGGGTTTTTTTTTTTTTAAAATATAAAAAAGGGGGGGGCCCCCCCCCCAAAAAAAATTTTTTTTCTTTTTTTTAAAGGGAAAGGGTTTTTTTAAAAAAAATTTAAAAAAATTTTTTTTTTTTTAATTTTAAAAGGGGTTTTATTTTTTAAAAATTTTTTTTTTTTTTTTTTTTTTAAAAAAAATTTTTTTTTTTTTTGGTTTTTTTTTTTTCCCTTTTTAAAAAAAAGGTTTTTTTTTTAAAAATTTTTTTTTAAAAAAAAATTTTTTAAAACCCCCTTAAAAAAAAATTTTTTTTTTTAAAAAAAATTTTTAAAAAAAATTTTTCCCCCCCCTTTTTTTTTTTTTAAAAAAAAATTTTTAAAAAAAAAATTTTAAAAGTTTTTTTTTTTCCAATTTTTGTTTAAAAAAAAAAAAAATTTAAAATTTTTAAAATTTTTTATTTTTTTTTTTTATTTTTTTAAAAATTTTAAAAAAAAAATTTTTTTAAAAAAAAAAAAAAACCCCTTTTTTTTTTAAAAAAAAAATTTTTTTAAATTTTTTTAAAATTTTTTTTTAAAACTTTTAAAACCTTTAAATTTTTAATTTTTTTTTTTTTTTTGGGTTAAAGGTTTTAAATTTTTAAAAATTTTTTTTTTGGTTTTTTTTGGGTTTTTTTTTTTTTTTAAAATTTTTATTTTTAAAAAAAAAAAAAAAAAAAAAATTTTTTTTTTTTTTTTTTTTAAACCTTAAAAAAAATTTTTTTTAAAAAACCCCCCTTTTTTTTAGGGTTTTTTTTTTTTTTTAAATTTTTTTTTTGGTTTTTCAATTTTTTTTTTTTTTTTTTTTTTTTTTCCCCCTTTTTTTTTTTTTTTTTAAAAAAATTTAAAAAAAAAAATAATTTTAATTTTTTTTCCCCCCTTTTTAAAATTTTTTTAAAAATTTAAAAAAAACCCCAAAAAAAAAAAATGTTTTTTGGGGAAAATTTAAAAAATTAAAAGAAATTTCCCCCCCAAAAAAAATTTCCCCCTTTTTTTTTTTTTTTTTTTGGGGGAAAAATTTTTTTTCCCAGGGTTTTTTTGGGGGAAATTTTTTTGGGGTTTTTTTTTTTGGGGGGTTTTTTGGAAAAAACCTTTTAAAATTTTTCCTTTAAAAAAAAAAAGGGGTTTTAAAAAAAGGGGTTTTTTTTAAAAAATTTTTAAAAAAAAAAGGGGGGGGTTTTTAAAAATTTTAAAATTTTTTTAAAAAAAAATTTTTTTTTTTTAAATTTTTTTGTTAAAAATTTTTTTTTTTTTTAAAAAAACCCAAAAAAAAAAAAAAAAAAAATTTAAAAAAAATTTTTTTTTTTTTTTTGGGTTTGGGGGGGGGTTTTTTTGGGGTTTTTTTTTTTTTTTCCCCCCCTTTTTTTTAAAAGGGCTTTGGGGGTTTTTTTTAAATTTTCCCTTTTTTTTTTTTTTACCTTTGGGGGGGGCCCCCCCCCGGCCCCCCAAAAAAAAATTAAAATTAAAAAAATTAAGGAAAAAAAAAACCCAAAAGGGGAAAAAACCCCCCCCCAGGGGGGGAACCCTTTTTTTTTAAAAAAAAAAGGGGGCCCCCGGGGAAAAAATTTTTTTTTAAACCCCTTTTGGGTTTTTTTTTTTTTTTTTTAAAAAAATTTTTTTTCCCCTTTTTTTTTCCCCCTTTGGGGTTTTTTCCCAAAGGGGGGTTTTTTTTTCCCAAAAAAAAGGGGTTGGTTTAAAAGGGGGAAAAGGGGAAAAATTTTTTTTTTAATTTTTTCCCCGGGGCGGGGGAAAAAAAAAAATTTTTTTCCCTTTTTTTTTTTTTTTTTTCCCCGTTTTTTTAAAAAACCCAAAATTTTTTTAAAAAAAAAAATTTTTTCCCCCCCCAAATTTTTTTTTTCCTTTTTTTAAAAAAAATTTTTTTTTTTTTTTTTAAAAATTTTTTTTTTTTTTTTGGGGGGTTTTCCCCCTTTCCCCTTTTTTAAAAAAAAAATTTTTCCCCCTTTTTTTTGGTTTTTTTGGTTTTTTTTGGGGGTTTTAAAAAAATTTTTTTTTATTTTTTAAACCGGGGTTTTCCCTTTTTTTAAAAGGGAAAAAAATGTTTTTTTTTTGGGGTTTTTATTTTAAAAAATTTTTTATTTTTTAAGGGGGGAAAAACCCTTTTTAAAAAATTAAAAATTTTTTTTTGGGGTTTTTTTGGGGTTTAATTTAAGGTTTTTTTTAAAAAACTTTTTTAAAAAAAAAAAAAATTTTTTTTTTTTTTTTTTTTAAAAAAAAAAAAAATTTTTTTTTTTTTTTTTAAAAAAAAGGGGGGGAAAAAAGGGGGGGAAAAAGGGGGGGGGTTTTTTTGGGGGGGCCCCTTTTTTTTCCCCCCCAAAAAAAATTTCCCCAATTAAAAAAAAATTTTCCCGGGGGATTTTAAATGGGGCCCCCCCCTTTTAAAAATTTTTTTTTTTTTTAAAAAAAAAAACCCTTTTTTTTTTTTTGGGGGAAATTTTTTTTTAAAAATTTTTTTTGGGAAAAATTTTAAAAAAAAAAAATTTTTTTTTTTTTTTTTTAACCCCCCCCCAAAAAAAATTTTTTTAGGTGAACCCCAAAAAAAATTTTTTTTTCAAAAATTTAAAAAAAAATTTTTTTTTTTTTTAAAAAATTTTTTTAAAAAAATTTTTTAAAATTTTTAAAAAAAAAAAATTTTTTTTTTTTTTTTTAAAAAGGTTTTTTTAAAAAAATTTTTAAAAATTTTTTTTTTAAAAAAAAAACCCCAAAACCCCCAAAAAAATTCCCCAAAAAATTTTAAAAAAAAATTTTTTAAAAAAAAAAATTTTTAAAAGGGGTTTTCCCCCCATAGGGAAAAAAAAAAAAAAAATTTTTTCCCCCCCAAAAAAAAAAAATTTTTTAAAAGGGGCCCAAAAAAAATTAAAAAAAAATTTGGAAAACCCCTTTTTTTTAAAACCCAAAAAAAAAAAAATTTTTTTTTTTTTAAATTTTTTTTTTAAAAAAAAAAAATTTTTTTTTTTTTTTTTTTTTTTTTTAAAAAAAAAAAATTTTTAAAATTAATTTTAAAAAAAAAATAAAAAAATTAAAAAATTTTTTAAAAATTGGGGAAAAAAAAATTTAAAAAAATTTTAAGGTTTAAAAAATTTTAAAAAAATTTTTTTTTTTTTTAAAAAAGGGGGGAAAAAATTTTTAAAAGGGGAAACCCCGGAAATTTTCCCTTAAAAAAAAAATTTTTTAAAAATTTTTTTTGGGGGAAAAAAGGGGAAAAAAATTTTAAATTTTAAAGGGGGAAAAAAATTTTTTTTTTGGGGGGGTTTTTTTTTTTTAAAAAATGAAACGAAAAAAAGGGGGGGGGTTTTTTAAAAATTTTAAAAGGGGGAAAAAGGGAAAAAAAAAAAAAAATTTAAAAATTTTTAAAAAATTTTTTTTTTGGGTTTTTTTTTCCTTTTTTAAAAAAAAAAAAACCCCCCAAAAAATTTTCCCCCTTTTTTTTTAAATTTTTTTTTTTCCCCTTTTTAAAAAAAAAAAATTTTTTTTTAAAAAAAAAAGGGGGGGGAAAAAAGGGTTTTTTGGGGGGGGGTTTTTTTTTTAAAATTTTTTCCCCCCCCTTTTTATTTCCCCCCCTTTTTCCCCTTTTTTTTTTTTTTTTTAAAAGGGTTTTTCCCCCCTTTTTTTTTTTTTCCCCCCCCCCCAAAAAAAAATTTTTTTTTTTCCCCCTTAAAAATTTTCCCCGGGTTTTAAAAAAATTTGGAAAAAATTTTCCCCCAAAACCCCCCCTTTTTTTTTTGGAATTTTTTTTGGGGGGGGGAAAAATTTTTTTAAAAAAGGTCCCGGGCCCAAATTTTAAAAAGGGGGGGAAAAAAAAAAAAAGGGGGGGGTCCCCCTTTTTTTTAAAATTTGGGGTTTTTTTTTTAAAAAGGGGGGGTTTTTTTTCCCCCGGGGGCCCTTTTTTCCCCCCCCGGGGGGGGGTTTTTCCCCCGGGGGGGTTGGGTTTTAGGTTTTTAAATTTTTTTGAAAATTTTAAAAAAATTTTTTTTTCCCCGGGAAATTTGGCCCCCCTTTTTTTGGGGCAATTTTTTGGCCCTTTTTTTAAAAAAATTTTTTTAAAAAAAATTTTTAAAAAATTTTTTTTTTTAAAAAAAAACCCCAAAACCCCCCTTTTTTTTTAAAAATTTTTTTAAAAAAAAAGGGGTTTTTTTTTTTTTTTCCTTTAAAATTTTTTTTTTTCCCCCGGAAAAAAATTTTTTTAAAAAAAATTTTCCCCCCCTTTTTTGGGCCCTTTTTTTTTTAAAGGAAAAATTTTTTTTTTTTTTTTTTTTTTTTTAAAATTTTAAAAGGGGGGTTTTTTAAAATTGGGGGTTTTTAAAAGGGGAAAAAATTTTAAAAAATTTTTAAAAAAATTTAAAATTTTTGGGTTTTTAAAAATTTTTTAAAAAAAATTAAAAAATTTAATTTTTTTTTAAAAATTTTTTGGGAAAAAAAAAAGGGGTTTTAAAAAAAATTTTTAAAAAAAAACCCCCTTTTTCCCTTTTTTTAAATTTGGGGGGAAAAAAAAAAAAAAAAAATTTTTTTTTTTTTGTGCTTTTTTTTTATATTTTTAAAATTAATTTTTTATTTAAAAAACCCTTTAAAATTAATAAAAAAATTGTATGCACATATTAAATACCTGCGTTTAAGGTTGTTAGGAATTGGACTCTTCATAATGTGGGATACATTCCCAAACACTAAATAAATTCCGTGTAGCGCAAAAGGCAATGGAGCGAAGCATGCTCGGCATCAGTTTAAGAGACCATGTCACTAACGAGGAGATAAGAAGACGGACTAGAGTCATAGACGTCATAAAAGCTATCTCCCAGCTGAAGTGGACATGGGCTGGACATGTGGCACGCCAGAATGAGGACCGATGGACGAAGCGCCTGCTGAACTGGAGACCTAGAGCTGCAAGGAGACCTGTAGGAAGACCACCAAGAAGATGGACAGATGATATAAAAAGTACTGCAGGATCCAGATGGCAGCTCATATTATTGACATTTTATTTAGAAATAGCTATTTTCTTAAAACAGGAATTGCTACTAAAAAAATCAACAAATAAATGGTAATTTCGTGATAATTTCATTACATTTACATGACTTTCGGTGAATTCACTCCGATAAATCCTTTTTGGGTATCGGCGCCGACGACGGTTGATAGGAAAAAGTTACTAAGCGACAAAATGTGTGCAAAGGAAAATGATACCAAGCGACGTAGTAGTATCATATCACTTAGTAACATTTTCTTTTGTACGTGTTATGTCGCTTAGTAACTTTTTCTAGTAAATTTTGATATGTAATTTTTCTTACTTCTACTCGTAAGATCGAATTTTCCTCATTCAACACATGCATACTTGTCTTTGAAACCAGGAGCTCGATCACAGATCACTATCGACGCGGTAATAAAGCGACGTGATAACGATTTCTTACCATGGATGTTTAACGTTTTCGCGATCACAATGTAACACGCGTTAAAAGTTATCGATCGGGATTATTAAACGAGCGCATCAAATCGCGAGCCATTTCCCGAGATATATCTTCTTCGCACATATTTTCTTTCAATCTTTCTCGAGTGCCGTATTGCATTTAGCCGGCGTTCGGCAAGCCAAATATTGAGAAAAGCAGTCGACATAATAAACAATCCGACACGCGCGTTGACTTTCTTGATTTGACGTTTGACGTTTAGCCGCGATATTTATTATCATCTATGGTGCTCGGCAACGCGAACGTGGTATGAACGTATGTTCATTGTGATCGGTCAAATGGTTAGCGTTAGCACGTGGTTAGCACGTTTTTAACTACGTCGATAAAAACAAACCGAAGTTTTAAACAAACTAAGCGATGTAATCAATTTGGATATTGTCATTCAAGGGAATTAAATTTAATGATAGCCATAAAACTGACGTAAAATGTTATTATAAAATACTGAAATATGCCCTTCAAAATAATATTAATGTTAAGATGGTTTGTTGTTCTAAACACCTCTATCTTCCATGGTAATTTTTTAGTAAAATTTAAAAACGCCGCCTAATTATTTATAAATTCGCTTCGTGGTGTAGTAATTAGCGCGCTGTACTACCATGCATGTGGTCGTGGGCTCGATTCCCGTAGGGGCTTAAATGAAATATTTATTTCGGTACATGTGGTATTCAAATTAATCTTTCACGTGTGATACCTTGGACTGGAATTGAAGCGTAGGTCTGATCATCTCACCTTTATGTAATACATTGATAAAGATTCACTGCACTTGTTTCAATGCAGTGCCCTGTGCACCATTAGGTGAGGATAAGGGAAAGTAGTAAGTAGTTATGAATTCTCTCTCGATTTAATTCATGGTCAATAGCTTGCGTAGGTAGGTGCCTTACAGGGCAATAAATTATTCATAAACACAAAAAATCCAGTTCTTTATGGATCTCTGCACTTGTCATTTGGGTCACTTGCATAACAGTTTAATCATTTTATTACATCAATGGTCAAGTTTCTCTCCGGTCCGCTAGATGTGTGATAGCTTACCTATCCTATAATAGGTATAATATAAACCTACCTTCGATTATCTTTAACATTTACAACTTTTGGTTGTGTAAACCGCTACATTAAAATCCTCGTTATCATTTAATTATTTATTTTTACATAAAACCCCAAAGATTAGAATAAAAATCAAATTCATAATATTATATTTTTTCAGATATTATTGATATCCCAACAGAGACAGAGAGAAACTCTGGAATAGAATGTGGGTTATCTAGGCGTTTACAGGGCTTATGACCTGTCATTGGCTGGGTTAAGTGGCCACTTGATGTACTACAACATTCCCCTTTCCGCCCATTATCTGACAACCATATACGACAATTTTAACTACTATGTATATTGAATTTGTACAGAAGCTTTCACATTTGTAATCTAATCCAGTAATTTGTCTACAAGTAATTGTATACGTTCAAAATGTTGTTATATTTATTCATTTCATTTTATTTATTTATTTTTACTCTCCGTGTAGAGGTTATTCATTTGCACCACATGGTGTACAAAACCTCGATGTACAATCGGGAAAACTGTGAATTTACATAATATTTGCAGTCGATTTTGATGAACATTTTTTTTTATTAACCC
>JAGVSP010007444.1:0-19130 GCA_022494985.1 Micrasema minimum
TCTAGCCATTAAGGCTTTGCAGGCGGAAGCCGTCGGGCGCTTTGACCAGTAAAGTGTAAAAAAATATATATATTTAAATAATATGTGCATAATAAATTTCCATGCAAGCTCTTTCATCATTAATTCGCCACACATAAATATGTCCAGAGCATTGCATCGTATAAACTTAACATTTATAATACGACCTATAAATTTATTTTGTCCATATTGCTCACTTGCATTCTGATTTGATTGCAACATTTAAAATTACAAAAAAAATCAATTATAAATATAAAAATAAATAGACAGCCCCTTTAGATCAATGGTTAAGACGCTGTACTCGACGATACGGAGGTTCTGGTTCGAGCCTCGGTGAGATCACAAAAATCAAAAGTGATTTTTCTCAAGCTTGGGTGTTTGTGCTGTTGTTAGCTGTCATTGAGTTTCTACTACTACTATTCTTCCCAGTGCATAGGGCACCGCATAGTGCCACCAAGTGTACTGATTCGTGATTATTTGTTATATGAAGAAAAGAATATCAGTCTTACGCTTCAGTAGTTATTTTGGAGGAGGTCAAATAAATATAATAATTTAAAAATGTATACTTATGACACAGATTAATATCTTGAACCCATTTCAAATGTAAGCGCTACAGCCAAGTCAAACAATGTTCTCAAAGCTTTGAAGGTTTAGCTTTTAAAGATATTAAATGTATTTTTCCTGTAAAAATGCAGTCATATCAAAGTGGTTCAGGCGACAGTCCGGAAACGTTGACATGCAATTTGAGGATGTGACATCCTGGATCCTGGCGCTGCCCGTGTCCCGAATGTATTTCCGGTTTCTATTGTTACCACTTCCGGTTTTGTGATGTGAGGTTTGTAACGGCAAAAAAGGCACGTCAAGATATGCCCGTAACTAAATCTATGGCCCAAAGATTATATAATATTTGAAATTCGATTGATGTAGATAATAATGATAAAACAAATAAAAGATAGAAATGAAGGCGTGGCACATGTTATTTCTTTATCTAACACGAATTATAAGAAATCTTTTCAAACAACATTTTAAGTTTTTAACATTTTGAATGTGTACAAATACTTGTAGACAAATAACTGGATTATACCCATGCTAGGTTAATATCAGATATTATTGATATCCCAACAGAGACGGAGAAACTCTGGAAACGAATGTGGATTATCTAGGCGTTTACAGGGCTTATGACCTGTCATTGGCATTGTATTACAACATCAAGTGGGCCACTTAACCCAGCCAATGACAGGTCATAAGCCCTGTAAACGCCTAGAGAGTCCACATTAATTTCCAGAGTTTTTCTGTCTCTGTTGGGATATCAATAACATCTAGCATTTTAAGTGTTTTCGAATATTTGACGAAAATTGATAGGGTACGTGGTATAATGGGTGAAATTCAGTTTTTGTCTACAATATTTGGATACATTCATTATTATGGGCATCAATAAGTTTACAAAACTCACTATTCTTCACTTCATACCATATCCGCTCCCTATGTGGAGCATATGGAATCCACAAACTGCCTCCAGGCCAAGCGATCGGCCGCCAGCTCCCATGCATCCTCCCAAGTCAAGTCCACGTCCCGCAGCTCTGACGCAAACTGCCGACAAATTGTCAACAGTGGACGACCAGGACGCCACTATTCTAGTAAAGGTAATTCGTTTCGTTTATCAAAAAATTGTAGTTAAAATTTCCAAAAAATAAAACTGCCTGATAACTATTTATTTATTTATCTAAGTTCGTGGCATACGGCAGTTCGATTAATTATTATTTATAAAATCAACCCTTAATGTTCGATTCGCTGGTTAGTATTCGGATGCTGATGAATATGGTGAATTCTAAGTTTTGATTCTGGATTTCCAACAAAATGAATAAATCTACCAGGACCTTATCTGGCTAGAAAGTTTTATCTTTGGTAAGTAAAAAGTTTAAGTCCTCCGATATCGGCTAGAAGTGGGAAGGAAGTTGTAGTATAAAATTAATTTAATAGCCGTCTGAAAGGACGTGAATTTGATACTTTGAAACAAAAACTTTTGTACTTAATCCTGATTAACTGAAACCAATAAAATACAAGAAATAAGTAGGCCGTAAATTTTGTAAATGAAAATATTAAATGAACAACAAAGTTATTTAATGTTTAACTTATAATCATCATCATCATAGTCATTATTATCACCAACACACCACCTTCATCATCATCCTCATCTAAAATATGTTATAAATACATTTATACTTGGGAGGATGCACGGGAGCTGGCGACCGATCGCTTGGCCTGGAGGCAGTTTGTGGATTCCATATGCTCCACATAGGGAGCGGATATGGTATGAGAATGATGATGATGTTTTTAGGTACAAATACTCGGTACAATAAATGATTATCACCAAAATAAATAATGGCTGGTTGGGAGATATTGCTTAAAAGCAATAAGCCCGTCCTTGTACACTTGCTATATAATTGTACTTGAAGTTTTAAATAAATAAATAAAGCACATATTTTTTAAATATTATGTTAGGAGCTGGTTGGGTGTTCCAATTAGGGGGGGTTGATAAAAGTTTAATAAATGTTGAGAGTAGCGACATTTTACTAAACTCATTCGATGTTATAAGTAACTAACTAACTAACCATCACGCCATTTCCCCGAAGGGGTAGGCAGAGAGGATAGAACGCCACACCACTCTGTCCTGGCACACTTCTCTTGCTTCCTCCACATTCATACATCTCCTCATGCACGCACGTCGATTATTCCGATTTCTTACATGCCCACTCTCAAGCACTTGTTTTACTTGATCATGCCATGTCTTTTCGGCCTTCCTCGACTTCTACATCCAGGCACAGCCGCATCATATATTTTTTTAGCCGTTCTTTCATCATCCATTCGCTCTACATGACCGAACCAACGTAAAAGACCTTTCTTAATTTTGTCGATAATGCTTATCTCAGCCTTGCATTCTGCTCTAATTTCAACATTAGTGCACCTATCATACATAGTTTTACCACACATTCGCCTGAGAGATCGCATTTCAACTGCATTCAATTTACTTTCATCCTTATTTTTCCAACTCCATGCTTCGCTTCCATACAAAAGGGTTGGTACCAGAACTCCATTGTGCACTGCCAATTTAGCCTCTTTTGAAAAGCACTTATTAGATACTACCGACTTTAAGGCACCATTAATTCTGTTACCGGCACTAAGCCTCCTTTCAATGTCCTTATCCATATTACCATCCCTAGTGAACATGCTTCCCAGATATACAAATTCTTCCACCTGTTTTAAGCTATCGCCATTTACTACGATCTTACACTTAGTCATATTCACATTTCTTTCAAAAACCATCACATTCGACTTTTCCACATTCATTAACAGGTCACTCTCCTTGCACACATCGTAAACCTTTGTAACCAAGGACTGCAATTCTTCTTCGCTCTCAGCAAGAAGCATTGCGTCATCGGCGTACAAAAGGCAACTAACAATCATACCACTCATTCTCGCGCCCACGCCCATATTTTTCAATGATAAATATAATAAAATTATGAATGGCAGATAAAACATGATATATTTTATTTATACATACGTGTAGGTAAATTACGAGTGTCGAAATATCGTGTCATAATCGGCAGAAAAACGTAAGAGACATTTATGGTGAATTGTGTTCGTTATTGCTTTAAACAAGTAGTTAAAACATAATAGCTGTATAGAATTAGACTCTTTTAGCGTTTAAAATGGATAAACTATTGAGTAAGGTAAGTCAAACAACGTAACCGACACAAAATTTTAGCAGCAAAACAACATAGCAGACGCATAAAGGAAACCATTTAAAAAAGTATTAATCCCATTTTTCAAATTGTTAAAAAAAATTACTACCAACAATACTGTTAAAAAAACTTTTCTCTCCAAAGTTTACAATTTGTTGCTTACGCTGTTCTGCCGATTGAGGGGTCGATATTTCAACAAAGTAAAATTACAGCACAAAAAAACATGTTTGTTTGCATACCGATGTCTGATTAGAGGAAATCTGGCTTTGAGAAAAAGGAATAACTAACTTTGAAAATAAGAAAACAAACAATTTGTAAAAAGAACAACATTGTGCAAGGTCATAATTATGTGATACGATGAAATTCGTTACAAGTCAGCGTTTTTAAAGGAGTGCAATTGGAAGTTTACCGTTTGAACGTACTATATTGTCTTTCATATTTCATCTCGTAAAATTGTTACGTGACTTTGGTATTAAACGAAGATGGAAGAATCAGCATGGAAAAGCAACGGAAGCAATAAAAACAATAAAAAAAGCGCTTTTAAAAATATGACTAGACTTAGCGGGTGTATACATGGTGTATGGTGTAAAAAAACTCGCAGTACAACCCGAAAACTGGTGAATCTACATCAGATTTGGAGTCGAATGTGTCGAGTCCGGGTTCGATTCCCGGTGAGAATACAAAAATCAAATGTGATTTTTCTCAAGATGGCGTGACGTTGTTCCCCTCAAATAAAAAAAACGTGAATTTTAAATTTGAGCTTGAAAAAACTTATCATAAAAGCTTTAATTAGTACCGCAGTTTAAGTAAAATTGCACATATTCATTATAAAATGCTTTTTTTACATTTTGTTTTATTTGTGGATAGTATTTATTTGACTTAATACATGATATTTGATAACAATGTGCAAAAACTTCCTACTCAATTTTCTCGAAAACCATGAGTCAAATCAACAAATTTTATTTTCCAAAATCGACTCCAAACCTTATGTAGATTCACTGGTTTTCCGCTTGTACATCGAGTTTTGTTACGCCATGAATATACAGTGAAATGGCGTCACACACCCAAAATATTGTTTATAAATATTTCATGTTGACCTCGTCGGAATCGAACCCACTTCTAATACATGTTAGTCTAACGTGCTTACCACTACACCACAAGATGGATGTTGTTTAAAGTATGTAGTATACATATATAAAGAAATCATTATTCCAGGAAGAGAAAATACATAAAAAACGTAAATAATACAACGGATAAATAACGAATGATTCAAATCGAAGGCAGACATTGGCTGAACCCGCATCAGGCTTCAGACATCAGCCAATCAAGGAGGAATAATCCCTTCTTACCTCTGAATATTCAAAATTGGAATCGGAAATTCGGAAACGAACCCAAACGAGGGTAGATAACAGTCAGTTTCCTTTTCTTTACCTTTTGCATCCTTTTTGTATTGGATTTATTTAATATTTGTTTAATGTATACTAAGCAAAGATCTTTTTTTAAAATTTTGGTTAATTTTTTATCATAACCCGTTTAAAGATGATTTAAAAAAAAACATTACTACTACTTTCCTTTATGCTGGAGTCTTTAGACGGTGGAGTTTGATAATGGTGTTATGAAATTAACCCTGGGAAGCGTATGTTTTTAGAAAAATTATATGGAAACGCCTCTTCCCGTGAATTCTTGCTCGAAGCCTGTGCACCATTAGATTCAGATGATGGAAAGAAATAGTATTTACTTGATATTCATATTTATAAATAAAATTTACAGTCTCGTCCTCACTACTACTACTTTCCCTTATCCTTATCCCTTATGGTGCATAGGGCACTGTATCGGAACACTATGAGCAGTGCATCATGATCTTTTTAATTACATTACAGGCTCTTACATAGATCAGTCTTACACATCAGAGCCTGTCCAAGGTATTACATGTGAAACATTATTACTTATAAATGCATTATTCATTTCTTCAAAATTATACCATGTTAGGAGTATTTCTAGATGCCATGGCGGTATACGATGGTATGGGGGTTCGTAATGTGTGAAATCTTGTGGGAATAGCGCCACGTGACGGGTCCATTAGCGCGGGTTGTAACATTTTCATCAGAGAAAAAACACCTTTGTGAAGGGATTTGATGGTAAAGTCAAAGTACACCGTACCTAAATACATTGTTCGCTAATGGACATTGATAGTATGTTATGTATGGGTTCTATCCTCTTCTTACTTTTCGGAATAACTATTGAATAGTATTTGGTGGTTAATTTTGGTAATACCCCCGTGGCGATGGCGCGGAGCGGCGCAGTGGTGTTAAATCCTTCCAAATTGCATTCAATTAACTTACTACTTTTACAACTTTCCCTTATAAGCACCCTTTGGTGCATAGGGCAATGCATTGGTAAATATTAGAAAACCTAATCAAACTGCTATAAGTTTATAAACGAAACGGTTTTCAAAAACTAGATTTCACCCATCACGGGCTAATAATTACAATTTGACATCTTAACTCTCGTCTCAAACTTCTCGTCTCTGTTGAGATGTCAAATTGGAACGGTTTTTATTAAATTTACTCAGAACAATCACTTTGTAACATTGTGTGGTTATTGCCGACCACGATTAATTTATTTACAGCCAAAATATAAAAATCATCTAAGATTTTATTTCATTTTAAAAAAGGAGCTTCACTTGTTATTTGTTTTAAATCACTTTTAATTTTCTAGACCATTGTTGAGTCTAAAATAAAAAAAAAAAATTCCTAACAAATCTCAACACGTTTGTATCGATTAGAAATACGTTCACTAGCGTATTTTCAATCGAATGAACAGAAATAAAGGTGGATAGAGAAAATTAAATCTTTAGATAGGAAGTTGTAATTTCTGCAGATGTTAGAGAGAGCTAGGATATTTTTTGTCAAGACTGCTGGAAATTCTTTGTTTCTCGTCTTATCTCACCCACACCAGTGAGGGTGGTGGGTGGTGGCAGCGGGGGTGGGCAAATCTCGATAATTAGGTCTCACAAGGGTGTGATTGACAGAGATGAATTGCGGAGGAACCAGGAGAGAAGGCGGGTGGAATGTAGGGGAAGGTTTCCATCATTGGACCACTTTGGACAAACTAGCCATTTTAAAATGACGTGTTTAAAAAAAAATTCGTCAAACTAAATGCCAAAAATTATTTTATGTTTTTACTATTTTTCGTTTGTTTGGATCACTTAATTTAGGCAAGATAGTTACTTGTTACAGAAAATGAATACAATTATTTTCTTTTCTAAAAAAAAATGCTTCATATAATAATCATTCAAAGGACCAGTTTTTTATCTGTTATTCGGTAAAACCCAGAGATGAAAAATTGTATTCCTGTTTGATAAGACTACCTACTTCAATTTAAAGAGAGAATAAGAATTTAAATGTTATACCGATTTGAAATTGGAATTTATTTGCGACTACGCGAATACTCAAACATTCAGTTTTAAAAAATGTATAATTTACTGCTAACTGAGTTGAACACACCACATGCTTAATTGTTATTTTTATGGATTGTTATAATCCTTATAAAATGGAAGTTTCACAAATGTTAATAATAATAAGTAAAAACTCATGTTAAGAGAGGGGTTGTTTAGAATACTATCTCCTAGGTTGGACTATCAACAAGCGAGTTGATAGAAGTTCTTTTTCAAAGCAGATTATAGTTATTTTCGGTCATTTTTGAGAAAGTTATAGCGCCGGCATCGGTCCAATTATTGCGCCTTGCCGGTACAATGACGGCAACCCTCCCCTTAGTTGAGAGTGGCAGAAGAAAGAAGGCTCATGGATTATGGTCAGGCCGGAGCTGATTAGGGTCTTAGAGAGTCACAATTGTTAGAGCCGATCAGTTAGGGGTTAGTTGAGGTCGGATCCCATTTTGCTAAGGGAAGGGTTATTTGTACGTGTCATTCGGCCGGATTCTGATTGATTGGATGATTATTTGTATTTTTGTACTGGATTCAAAATTGGGAGTTTTATTTGTGAACTCGTTTATCAAAAATAGGTAGTTTCTCGATTTTCATTTCAGAGAGTAGTATGAGTAGCAGTAAAAATACCTCGGTGTATAAATCTTTGCAGAGAATTGTTACACCAAGTGCTGTGTATTAGAACATTTTATTTTATTGAAGGGTGAAAATATAATTACACCAAAAAACATTTATTAGAGGAAAATGAATTATAACGACATTTCGAACAAGAATTTCAGAAGAAGTGGACATTCCTATTACATAAAAGTACTGCCGTGTCTAGGTATGTTCTAGTTTACACCACTATGTCACTATCACCGTCATAATGGCATTTACCACATCAATTGAAATCTACGTCCACACGTTCGGGTTTGGCCTAGGTGCTGGAGGTCTTTAGACGGTGGAATTAGATTAATAAGTGGTGTTATGAAATTCAACCCCGGAAGGTATATTTCTTAGTTTTTTTTTTATAAATAGCCACTCCTCAGTGATTTTTTTTTTTGAAAATAACGAGAAAGAACGTGACTGTAATAAATAACATTAATTTTCGGAATATCAAGTATAAATTGTAAGGCGTGAAAATTTTATGTTCATAAAAATGTATGAAATGCCGTCAATCAAATTTTGTATATTTTTATTATATTACAGGTAAATTTCGAACCACGCTTTTTGGATAAATCATTTATTTCTTTTCTCCCATATTATACAAACATAATGATATTGCGAGATATATTATGTACGTAAAGTATAAATGAAAATATGATAACACTTTTCACACAGTAAAACTGATGGAAATAATAAAATTCGCTAGAGGAGTCATCGCGGGATTGATCCTCGTGGAGATCTTTATTGCGGTGCGTACATTAAAATAGCAGAAATAAAAATTAATGGGCACTTTCCTTTGTAGGACAGGGGATATCCGCCCTATTAAAAGGTCGTTAGACTACAGTTAAGGCCCTTTATTCCTGAAAAAATCGCGTTATAGGGCCGATACATAAATTTTCATTGGTAAACCGAATCTCTTGATTTGAAGGAATGAGATATTTTCGTCTGGTTTTCAGGCAAATTTCAAAGCCATTTCAAATGGAAACATTTTTTTCTGCTATTGGTATAAGTGTTCAACGGATATTGGCGAGATCATGCCAAATCCTATTAGAGAAAAAACAAAAATCCATCTTTTTTTTCTTTATGAACTGAGTATCTTTTATATTTTTTTCTCTCTTAACATAAATAAAATATATGCAAATTTGAAAAATTGACTAATATATAACTTATATTCTGATACTTTTTTAAGCATTGTTTAATTTTTTTTTTACAAATATAATTTTTAAATCATGTACCAGATCATGCGCAAACTTCTTGTTATTTGGTGATGTTATACATTTTTTGATTACTTAGGTTGATATTTGAAAAAGCTCCGTTGTGTTTTGAAACAAGCCTCATGTTTACTAGCTGAAGTAATTCTTTTGCGAGTAAACTTGCAGTGGCAAATGCATCAAGATGGCGATTAAAATATAACATGTCAATAATTTATTTTAATTGTTATTTGACATCTCAACAGAGACGGGAAGTTTGGAAGGGAATGTAGATATCTAGGCGTTTATAGGGCTTATTACCTGTCATTACCTGGGTAAAGTGGCCACTTCTACAAGTATTTGAACACACTTAAATTGTTGTTTATAATTTAATTGTCTTTATTCAATATAACATTCATACCAAGCAATCATAAGTCTGTTAATAAGTATTTTTAAAAAAACATAAAAATTTGCTGCGGCTATCTTAAAATTATTTCCTTAAGATATTTTAGAATAAACCGTAAACATATTACGTTTCTTTTTGTAACATATGTTTTTTTTTGTCCATATTCCTTTTTTGTTATAATATTTGAATGAAAATTTAAAACGTCCCAGAATCAGTCACATCATAACTCATGAGAATACATGTATGAAACTAATAAAAAAACTAAAAAATATATAGGAAACAGTAAATAAAAAATGCATAAGTTCAAAGGTCACCACAACATTTACATTTCCGGAAGTGATCCAATAAACTGAATTGAAAACAATAAAAGAACTATCCCGTTTCCCTATTTTCAATAGGACCACATACCAGGAGCGCATTTTACTGCGGGAGATAAGTTTTGTTAGAATAGTTTACCCAGGGCTAAAGCCCGTTCATCACTCCGTGTCGGGAAAAGTGAGTACTCGGAGGGTTTAACCACCTCCTCGGGAGAGATGATCGCCTGGTATCGGTGGAAAATCTATCCGGACCGTATATCGAGTTATTTGATTGATCTCCCCAAGAACCAATTGAACTTTTGAAATAGCATTGACAAATTCAATAAGGAATCATCGCGCTTAAGTTGTTTACAGTCGTGGAAAAGTAAAACTGTCTTACGACTGGTATTTTGTACATTAATTTTATTTTCCTGTGATTGTAAAAATTTTACACACTCTTCAACCTTGTGGTGCAGTGGGTAGCACGCTGGAAGGTTAGCGGTTCGATTCCCGCATAAATGTATTGATTACAAGGTTTTTTATATAAAAGATTTGATTTGTCTATTTTTGAACTGGTGGTGGAGCGTAATATTGATTGTATTGCTTTCATGTAATAAAAGTGATGCCAGATAAAATGTAAAACAAAGCAGTGCCCTATGAAAATTTAAGTCCGAAATAAAGGATCTGGGAGTAGTGTACTAGAAAGTATTATCAGCAGATATAAAAAAATTCTTTAAACATTAACTCAATGGTCATTTTTCGCAATGTTATCTTGTATAGATGGACAACAAATACGATATTTAAGCTTTTGCCCGAGTAGGGCATAATATTGATACTCACCTCTTGATAGGAAGTTTCAAAATTCCTTCCAAAAATTGGTTTTCTCGAGTCCTTCATCCATTTCATTCCATTTGTATCCCTGTTTTGCAACATCATTCAGTCTCGAATATTCGCTCAGCGCGCAGCAACATTACCTCGAACTCGTCATCATCCGTTCTTCCTGTTAAATCCAAGACCTGTTCTTCCTTAGTTCTTTTCCATCCAAATCCCCTCGTCATACTCGTTCCATCTCCAAGCTTCCCAGAAACCAATTCCCGAAACCACCCTCGGTGAAAGTGAGTAATAGTGTGCTGCGCCGCGCCAGTTCGACGTGGTGTTTCCAGAGGATTCCAGGATACTTTGACCTTCCCGGTGGTCCTTCATCGTCATTTCCCGCCCTTGTTGAGTCCATCTCTGGTAAGTCCATCTTCCGTTTTCCGATCCTCGTTCGGACGAAGTTACCAGAGAGTTCTCATCGTGGCAGATCCAGAGCCTATACAAATGTTATCAATACAAAATGTATGTAAGTTAAAGGGCAAGGAACATTTAAAATTTATATTTAATTTATATAATTTGGCAAGTAGAACGTGTAGCTATTTTATCGTAATATTACAGACAATATTTCACTTTAAAAAAACAGCGATAAACCCATCGATAAAAAATTCATCCAAAAAGAAGGATTTTTATATCTCGTAACTAATGATTTTATACTACAAAGCTTTCCTTTGTAGATTCTCTTTTACGACATTATTGTAATGACTAGATATTGGCAATTTATACCATCACCTACAGCTGCTCGGGAATATTTTATTTAATGGTTTTCGTAACGCAGAATCATATCCTTTAAAGGATTTTTGATGGAAGGATAAGACGCGATAGCTGGTTATACCTGATAATGGAATACAATACATAACTCTTTAAACCGAGCGAAAGATACGTTTTTAAGAAATGCCGCGAATATTGAATTACGTTTTTACTATCAAAGCTCTAATTTACAAAGAATTATATAATACTGATAAACAATGTTGTTTTTTAAATGTTTAAATTATTTTAATGACAATCAGTCAATGTTTTTAATATTTTTGCCAATGTCAACAGTAGATGTTCAATACATCAGAAAACTGAAAAACTTGCGGCCTGGCAGATCGATTGGCTGGGAAGCGGTTTGTGGACTCCATATGCTCTACACAGGAAGCAGATATGGTACGGTGATCACTTTTTAAAGTTTTCTGTGTGAAGCATTATTCTTGTGCAGTTTGCAAACTGTCCCGTATAGCGAAAACTGTATAGAATATTAAATGGTCGGCGCAATGTTTGACTGACATGTAATGTTTTTTATGTAATCGTTTAAGTAGATATTAATATATTTATAGAATGCTTCTAAAAAAGTAAAAAACAAGGAACATAATTTTGTTGATTGATTCGGCATTCACTTTGCAACACTTCATAATGAATTATAAGTTAATAAAACGATGTTATGTAACACATAACATCGTTTTATTCACTCATAAACCCATAACATATTTACATCATTAGCTATATCAAGTATTTCCTGTATGCAAGCATACAATGATAACAATCACGCCATAAAAATGTACATATTAAGCGTATCTTTTGACAGACTGTACAGTTTTCTGAACAAGAAACTGTACAGTTTTCGGTCCCGCATAAAGTGCGTAGTACATAGTTCAAATCGCGTAAATTGAATTTCCATGGATACCTCCATTTTCACCTTAAGAAAATCCGAATAACTGCCTTGGCAAGCAGACTCATTGTATTTTTAGTATAAGTGTCTGAAAACGGATGGAAATTTGAGATCAGTAAAGCGTAAACCTATATTTATTTATTGTTTTCACAGGACCCTCGTTTTCCCTACATTAGGTAACCAAATTGAAAAGAAATATGAAATTTTCGCCTATTGTTTTAGTCTTAGAGCATTGAAGAAGAGATATTATTTTTTAGAAGTGGCCCATTCGTATTCACGAATTAAAAATTTCATCATGAGAAAAAAAGGAAACGATAAAATTACCATCGCAGTGCCCTATGCACCATTAAGTGCAGATAAGAGATAAAAAAATATGTAAAACCCGTAAAAAAGATAAAAAATTCAAGGATGTAAAAATAGTCGATAGGTTTGCAACAAAATAAGCGAGGATAAGAGAGGATAGAACGCCATAACACTCTGTCCTGACATACTTCCTTTGCTTCCCCTAAATTCATACATCTTCTCATGCACATACGCCGATTATTCCGACTTTTCACATGTCCACTTTCAAGTGCTTGTCGTACTTGGTCATGCTATGTCTTTCTCGGCCTTCCGTGGCTTCTACATCAAGGCACACTTGCATTTAAACTTATTTTAGTCGTTCTTTCATCACTCATTCGCTCCACATGACCAAACCATCGTAAAAGCCCTTTCTTAATTTTGTCGATAATGCTCATCTCAGCCTTGCACTCTGCTCTGATTTCGACATTTGTACACCTATCATACATAGTCTTACGAGTAAATACAATTGACAAAATGGCTAAATGCCTCATAATTTCTCCAGCACGCATAACATACATCTTTCCATTATCATATATTTCAGAATGGAACCAATTAAGAATACAGAAAGGGTATTAGCACCAAAAGCACTAATCAAAATATCAAATTTCCGTTTCACGACAGTCAGTAAGGGTCGAGGCATCTTTATACTATGTGTGATTAATCAGTAAAGTAGTTTAGTTCACTTAGTTTCCGCCATGCCAGGGGCTTTTACTAGCACCTGTGGCTTACAAAGTTAATAATGCTGGTGTATTAATATTCTGGATCCTTACCATAAGCTCCCCTCTAGCCTCGTGTGATTCATTTGAAAAATTCACACGCATAATGGCAGCAGGCTGTACTTATAATGTTCGGTAAACGAACGCCACGCGAACGTTTAGCAAGCTTTTAAATATACGCTCGTTGTTTAAGGTAATCCGCAGGGTCTACATGCGATCTTCAGTCGCCAATTGAAAAAAAACTTTTTGCTGTCTGTAAAGTCGGTTTACAGACAATTTTACGTGATAACGTCATAAGAAAACATTGTTGAAAAATAGCATACTTTTATTAATTGAATTGAATTATTATTACTGAATTTTAATTATTTTGTATAATACAAAGCAGGAGTTAATTGAAAATTACAATTTTTTCCATAAATAATAATTTTTTTGCACTCGTTAATTTCATTTTCACTTTGTAGCTTGTGTGCTGCTGCTGTCTCCCTTCTACTCGGACGCATCGGCCGAAGGAGTGGAAGAGAGATAGATGCGTCACAAACCGAACGCTTAGGCCGATCGTGCCTCTCTATCGCTTGTTCCGCGCTCTCGCTTGCACACTAGGCTCAGGCGGAACGTGACAATGAGTCATGCTTTTTCGTGTGTGCAGCCGGCGTTCATCGATTTATTAGAAGTTATCACGTCAATAAGAATTTATTTCATGTTGACATTTTTCGAAGTTTATAGAATAACTACTATTACTACTCTCTCTTATCCGCGCCCAATGGTGCATAGGACACTGCATTGATAAATCAAGTGCAGCAAATCTTGATAAGTTGTTACTTGAAGGCGAGATAATCAATCTTACGCTTCAGCTCCAGTTTAAGATATCACTTATGAAATATTTTTTAATAAAAATAATAACTAATATGAGTCGTATTGAACCAAAGGCGGCAAAGTAGGTCTGACGTTATTTTCGGCAAATTAAAATTGTATTGTGAAGCATTTGTCTTTGATAGTGAAGGGGAAAATGATTTTTTAAAAAAAAATCTGTATTGCTACATACTAATCCTATTTTTGCCCACTAACCTACTTTTTTTTTTTTTTCTTTCTTTTTCAATCTAATGCTCCCTAGGAGTTTTTACAATAAACTCATTTAGGGACAAATAAAAAACACATATTCATTTTATTCTAATACGCACTGACATCACTTAGATCACAAAATAAACACAATACATACAAAAAACAGAACCAATCCAATGAAAACATAAAACCTAAAGAAACAATAAAGTGAATTATAACAGTAACAGCAAAACCATATATTATATCGACGCAAGTAGAAAAGGTATCATTCAAAATACTTATTAAAATAATATTTTTTCAAATCAGGGGTCCTGTTTCGATAGTTAGATACAGGGCTCTTAAAAATGTCAGGTAACAAATTAAATTCGGAAAATGCTATGTATTTTAGGGATCTTGTACCGAATTTGTTTGCTACTTTTGGTTCTGTACGACTCATATTATGTCATATTGACCCAAATCAGGAATCGAAACCGTGACCTTATGCATGGCAGCCCAACGCGCTACTGCTACACCACGAAACGGGCATGAGAAAGTGCATACCTAATTTTTTATTTGCTTTTACAAAAAATAATAATTAACAATAACCGAAAACACGTATGTAAAAAAATAACATTACATTGAGTTTCCACTACCCCTAAAAAGCTGCCTTCATTTATAAATTTACGCTTGGATTTACGTGCGAACCGAATACACGAAATAAAATTTTAAGTATTCATTCATAAACATCCTAACAGGCAATAAACACGTTCATTAAATCTTTGTGGAATATGCTATCAAGACCCAAATTGGAAGAATGAAGAAATAACATGTGATTGGGACAGAATAGTACTGGTGTATCTCCATTTTTCATGAAAAAGAAATAAGATTTGTTGAATGATAGATAGATAGATAGATTAGGTAAAAACCATGTTGCATGTACGTCATTTACAAAGAAAATTAATTATTGTGCAAGATTATGATCGTAGCGCATTTGGCTACTATGCATGAGGTCGTGGGATCGATTCTCGCAGGGGGTCAGTATAGTATAAAATATTCATGTGTGATACCTTGGACTGGTTCCAAAGCGTAAGACTGATCATCATGTTATTAATTATCAAGATTCACTGCATTCACTGCTCTGCAAAACCCTCGAATCGTAGTGAAGTCGTGCACCGGTGTACCTCGTTCTGTGTGCCAAAGTTTGTTGTGTTCCATAGTATTTCCAGAGATACTTCGCAGCTCCTGGTGGTCCTTCACTGCTTTTGTTAGTCCTTTATTCTCTCTCATGGTCAAGGTCAAGAATATTATAACTTAGCGAGTCTTATTAATTTCTTTTGCCCATCCTTGTTAACTGTCAATTTTTGTCGCGCCAGGGCTGAACCAATAACATAAAAAAACGGTATAGGCTAATAAAAGAAGGTACGATTACTACTAAAAAGCTAAATTATTATTTTTTTAAATTTTATATCCCTACAGAGAAAAGGTAGAATTTTTTCAAATTCAGGAATATGGATATTCGAACATTTACAGGGCTTATGACCTGTCATCGGCTGGGTTAAGTGGCCACTTTATGTACTACAATATTCCCTATTCCGCTTATTAGCGAATATCCACACCTGGTAACATTTTTGATTTTGTATATATGTTACGAATCGAGAATCATCCGCCAGCGAGTTGAAAGCTCCATCTATGCATTGATATTGAAGTTAAGTGTTTATTAGCAAATTAATTTATTTTTGTAATTAAGACTCTGAACGAGTAAAATTAAGTACTAATAATCGCCTGCAGATGACTGAAATTTATTTTACTTATATTTAGACCAGGGATTTGATACAACATTTTGGGCGTGTTCAAATACTTGTACACAAATCTGGATTTTATCCCAAGACGGGAGAAGGTATATACTTCATTTTATATCCCTACAGAGATGAGGTAGAATTAAGGATATAAAATGAAATATATATCTACTCCCGTCTTGGGATAAAATCCAGATTTTTGTACAAGTATTTGAAAACGCCCAAAATGTTGTAAATTAATAATGACATCAGCAACAATAAAAACTTCTCTGTCTCTGTGTTCTCTGTTAATTTTATACAAAATTGAGGAGAGAGTAAAGAAATCATATTTGGGAAAATTTGAAATAAAATCTACACGTGTATTGAAATACACACTGCTATATACAACTACATTCCCTTTTCTCAACTAACAGTGCATAGGGTACTTCATTGATACACCAAGTGCAATGCAGTAGGTACTGTGCGTTAAAATACCATTGATTAAGAAGACAAAAAAAAAGAAAATTGTATTTTTGAATTTTTTTAAATTTATTTTTTTTAATATTTATTTTATTTATTTGTTTGTACATATATATATAAGGTTGAATTCCCGCTAAACTGTTATGAAAATAAATGAAAAATATATATTATATATAATTATAAAAATTTGAAAAATAAGGCTTACTAGATATTTTTTTTTAATACTTCTTTCGTCTTCTTTTTTTTCTGTTCATTTAGTATTTTTTCTTCGGGAAGTCTATTTAAAATACGTGGGATTATACATGCCCTGGTCCTGTCTCCGTACACATTTCGCGCTCTCTTCTCTATATATTTACCTTTTATCTTTCGCCGCGTTCCATATGCATGACGGATTTGTTTTTGTGTGTATCTTTTATTTTAGAGAAAAAAAAGTTTTACACGTTGATCACAAATTGAGAAACATTATTCTAACCAGCATTTGTAATTCTATGACTGAATAATTTCTCGATATTCTGACTAATAAATAATGATTTTATTTTCGTCAAAACTGGAGATACCCCATTATTATCTTGGTCTACTCATATAAAGCAGGAAAAGGAGGCGAATGGAAATATAAAACGTAAAATTTCCGTTCATGCTTCCATTTCTTACCATTAAATAAAATTCGTGTCGTTATTTACTCTGCTAGTGTAATTTTATTTTCCCCACACGGGAATTGAAATCAAATTTCAATTTGTGTATTTGTTCAAGGGTTAGATTCCCGACAAGGCCAATATGAAATATAATATATTTTAATGTAAACAACATTTTGAGTGTGTCCAAATACTTTTGATTTATTTTATTGTTTTTACGCCCATAGGGCTTTTACATAGACATTTTTAAATGATTACACAGTAGGTAGCTGTTCATTACCGCCAGAGATAGCATCCAGACACTGTTCCTAAAATGCACTAGATTTGTGTTGAAAATATCAATATTGTTGGCAAACTTGTTAGCCAGTGCGTGCATTCTTCGTATCGGTGAGTTAGCACTGTAATTGGTCGATGATTGGCTGCAGTAAAATAGTGCATTACTACGGATAACTCGACCAGGCACTCGTATACTAATTAAATTTGTTAGTTTGACAACAATCAAACATAGATTCTCATACTGATAATAAATAATAAAATAAATAATAATAAATAATGATCGGGGTAGAAACTAACATCCCTACCACTGTTAATTTGGGCCGACTTTGGTTGGTTTGGGTGATGGAAACAATGACAATTATAATACATAAGCCGAGACGGTGGTAGGGGTACAATGAAAGCATTTGTTCGCGTACATAATCGTAAATTCATCCGTATTTTTATCACACACTAACAATCTTAAAATCGCGGTTTAGCTTGTTGAAAAAATCGGAAGAGTTGGCTGGACTGAAAAAAGACTCAATAGTCTTTAAAGCAGTCTAGGGAAAAGGTGGGGCTTTCATTGTAGACCCTTAGGTCTATCTAAAGAAGAAGTTATTTATAAAGGCAGTGGATGAATTATTTTCAATGAAGTCACATGCCAAGTACAATTATTATTTAGGGGTATATAGTATCACTATAATATGATACATTTGATTTTTTAAATTTATCTCAGTATAGAATAAATCATTAATATATTTGGTATTCTCTCAGCTTTGTATTGATATTTGGGCACTGTATTCCTGATTAGCAGTTAGGTAATGCACTCATTACGTATGCATCCCCAAGACAATCCAATTGTTAATTATTCCCCGGCAACCGGACACCGATACGGAAACAAAGGGCGACACCAAACACCAATTACTGACATGTGGTTGTTAAGAGTTGAAACCTGTGTTCGACATATCCGACAAACACAGTACAATTACTGGCTTGTGAATGTTAAAAGTTGAATACTGTGTTTGACATACCTAACTCAAAGTGTAATACAATTACTGTTGAATTGTGTTTGTATAAAGTTGAATACTGTGTTCGACACATCCGACAAACAGCGTACAATTACTGGCTTGTGAATGTTAAAAGTTGAGTACTGTTTTTGACATACCTAACTCAAAGTGAAAAACAATTACTGACGCGTGGTTGTTAAGATTTGAATCCTGTGTTAGACACACCTGACAAATAGCGTAAAATAATTATTGACTTGTGAATGTTAAAAATTGAATACTGTGTTTGACACACCTAACTTAAAGCGAAAAACAATTAGTGTCAAATTATGTTTGTAAAAAGTTTAAATTCTGTGTTTGACACATTTTAGCAAAGTGCAAAACAATAACTGACGCGTGGTTGTTAGAGAGTTGAATCTTGTGTGTGCAATTCCTGACAAATAGAGCAAACTATACATTGAAAATACAATTCAATAATTCTTTTATTATGGTATATAATTCTATAATATATAATTCGTATATAAAGCAGTGCTTATAATGCAGATTACACAATACAAAAAGTGGCAAAAAAAGTTTCTTTATTAGGAAGAATTAGAAAAAAAACTAGATCAAAAAACATCA
>JAGVSP010007445.1:0-30659 GCA_022494985.1 Micrasema minimum
AAGGTTTACGATGTGTGCAAGGTGAGTGATCTATTAATGAAGTGGAAAAGTCGAATGTTATGGTTTTTGAAAGAAATGAAAATATGACTAAGTGTAAGATTGTAGTAAATGGCGATAGCTTGAAACAGGTGGAAGAATTTGTATATATCTGGGAAGCATGTTCACAAGTGATGGAAATATGGACAAGGACATTGAAAGGAGGGTTAGTGTCGGTAACAGAATTAATGGTGCCTTAAAGTCGGTAGTATCTAATAAGTGCTTATCAAAAGAGGCTAAATTGGCAGTGCATAATGGAGTTCTGGTACCAACCCTTATGTATGGAAGCGAAGCATGGAGTTGGAAAAATAAGGATGAAAGTAGATTGAATGCAGTTGAAATGCGATCTCTCAGGCGAATGTGTGGTAAAACTATGTATGATAGGTGCACTAATGTTGAAATTAGAGCAGAATGCAAGGCTGAGATAAGCATTATCGACAAAATTAAGAAAGGTCTTTTACGTTGGTTCGGTCATGTAGAGCGAATGGATGTTGAAAGAACGGCTAAAAAAATATATGATGCGACTGTGCCTGGATGTAGAAGTCGAGGAAGGCCGAGAAAGACATGGCATGATCAAGTAAAACAAGTGCTTGAAAGTGGGCATGTAAGAAGTCGGAATAATCGACGTGCGTGCATGAGAAGATGATATGAATATGGAGGAAGCAAGAGAAGTATGCCAGGACAGAGTGGTGTGGCGTTCTATCCTCTCTGTCTATCCCTTCGGGGAAATGGCGTGATGGTTAGTTAGTTAGTTAGTTAGAAAAAAAGAGGTTTTAAAAATTTTCATTCAAAGAAAATTTTACGACTAATTAGTTAAACTACAAAATCCTTTTTTTTCAAATTTTCGCATAATACTGCGAGACGCTATTTTCGCTTTAATGAATCCTTCGTTGCTGTTTTCGAACACAACGTTGCTGAGGCTTCTGTTACGTTCTTCACAGCTCTTTCGACTGCTTGTGTATTATAGGGCAAACGTAGAGGTAGTTTACCCTCACCTCCTTGCGCTATGAACAACTACTGAAGATCTTCGTCAGAAATGTGTTGAAGTATGGTTGTTCAGTAATATTTTGCCGCCAATTTACAAGATCGTAAATAGTATCCTGTGACTTCAACGTTTATAATTGGAACTGGAAATAGTCTTACTTTATTACCTCACATAGTACGAGCTTTAAGAATTCTGCGTGCAGCTAGTTCTCTTATTTGCTTTTGAGGATCTGTTAATATAGCTATCAGTACGTTTTCTGGATAAGCAAAGTAGCTATTTTTTCGTATCACAGGATCAACTACAATTTTAGGGTCATCCGATAAATATATTGACAGCGAAATTAACTTCCACAGACAACGGGATCCTTTGCAAAAAGGATGACATTTTATTGTACCAAACTGCAGCATAAACATGAACGATATAAGTTGCCAATGTAATAAGTTTTTTGGAGGAGCCTCTGTAGAAATGTATAGTCGCAGAATTCTGTTAGCTCGTGTAAGCCACCTAGTGTCGGATATTTTCCCCGGAGCTTTGTTAGCCAAATTATTTGAAACCACTTCAGTTGAGATTGCTATAACAATTTTGTATAGATATAATTGGTTTGTACTTAAGGTTTGCGTGGATAATTCTGGCATTTTGGTACCGATTTTTTAAAAACTAACTATGCGTTTTTCTACGCATTCCTCAAGTTCCTTCCCTATTTGGCCTGTAAAAGTATGTGGCACTGATGTAGCGCCATCAATATATTCAAACAAATGCCTAAATGGTAATTCATTAATATGTAGTAAGCAAATAAATCATTGCATCGGTTTTTCCAATCATTTTTCAAGTAAACGTATTACTCTTCCATATTATTTACCAACATTCACATTGGTTCCGTCCCAGCCGATAGCTAGTAAATTATTCAATTTAGTAGGTACTTTCTTCAGAAAAGTAGTTAAAAATAGTTTTTCCAATTTATTTTCTGTTGCAGATGCTGGCACAACGTATTCCTAATATTAAGAGTAGGGTTCTTTAATTAATGATATGTGTTCTTCTTGAATAGTTTTTCTGTATTATTTCCCACCTTATTTTTCGACCACAAGAGTTATATTTTTTCGTCCGTCAAAGTACAAGCCAGAAATCTCTAAAACTTTATCTTCCGACACAATATTTTCCCTTGTTTTTTTTCTTACTCTCCGTAACTTATTCTTATCTAAAATAGAAACATCGGAACTTATATCATGCAGAACCGCTGAAGCTATGGCTGCTGCTGCTCTGTCAGAAACCATACCATACCTGTCAGACGTTTTTGCTAGTGTAGAATAATTGACTGCAGGGGTAGGCTTCTTTCGAGACGTTGGTGCAACAATTTTGAAGGTGACACCGATATCAGATATAGTTGAATCAGGTGGACTTGATAGGGAAGAGATTGAAATATTCATTGGTGATATTGTTTCATCCCTGCGAAGATTTTTGTTTGTTTTAAAACGGGATTTTTTCTCGATAATTTTCTATTTAATGGATTTTGTAATTGGATCATTTTTCTGGATGTTCGCTGGTCCGTTAGGAAGCTCTGCTCTACCGCGGGTATCTTGCGATCTCTGGAATAGGAACATCGACTTATTTCCTCACATTTACAGGATGCAATATAAAAAACGTCTACTAAGACTACAGCTCACTGGCTTTCAAAATTATTATTATTTTGGTATTATTATGCAAAGTGCTTCATATCAAGTAGTAAAATGTTAAAAGAAAAATAATATATTAATTCTGTGTAATATTAATGCCAGCTATAAAATAGGTCAAAAATAGCATTTTTTAAAAACTTTGAGGCCAATTGGGAGACAGAAGTTTATTTACAATTCAAAAAATATTTTACTTGCGTAATGTTGATATCATTTGGCAACATATTTTTGCTATTAGAATTGTCTAATGCATAAAAAATAATTTCGGCCCATGTTACTGTACAATGACATAAAAAAAAAATTCAATATCGATGCATTTAATGATAGATGTGGTGAATTCAAGAGGAACTTGAAATCTTTTTATAACCTCTGATTGAACATATATAATTTATACGCAAAGCATTTAAAGCTTTTTTAAACCTGTTAATTGTATACGAGTGTTATAATAATGTGTAATTCTGTAATTGATGTGCAATAAAACCGTGTATGTAATTATTATGATAAAATGTCAAACGATAGATTGATATTGTCACATTGTAGAGTTTCATGTAATTCAAAAAATAAATAAATAACTATGTAGGTACTTTAACGAACTTCCCCGATAAAATAATTTCGCACTTCTCTTTCACCAGGGAGTATTAAAGCGATGGTGATTTAATTTTCATAGAAATCGAGTATTTTGTGTTCAACCTGCCCCGAACTAGTAGGTACCTACTCTAAATATTTTTATTATATGAACATATCTGTGTCTGAGTCATGGTCTTTATCTATGGTATTCTTCACACAATGGTAATTAGTGTCGCATGAAATGGTCGCAACAGCTTCACGTTTATACAGTCCTCGTGTCGGGTAAGCCCAAATGTATAGTAAATTGTGTATATTTGTACTAATGATTGGAATATATTATGTATTTCTCGTAAAAGGAATTATTCAATAATCAATCATCAGTTTCATTAGAAATTATTGTTGAAATATCGGTGCCCGTTTATTAGGAGCAATATGCTAGTGATGTGCACAACCAAACATTTTTTAATCCGATTATTGTAATAACCTGTTATCTTACACCGATTAATACTAATAATTGGAACGAATAGGAAGTAAGTGAAATCGAGTCGTTTGGTTAATTTATGAATGAAAATATAGAATATCCGTGAATTATTATATGATAGAAGATTAAGTAAATAAATGAATTTAAGAATTTTAGCAAAAAGGCTGTTTTTTTTTTTTTTATTCTGAGATTTATTTATTTTATATTCCTATCTACAAACACATACGTCATTGTTTTTTAAAAAAATATTTTAAATTTAATATAGTACATGATATTCTGATAAGATCAAACGTAAAATTTTCAGTTAAACATGCGCGAATATAAGAAAGATATATTTTGATACCCCAGGAAGTGAGGAATCTCATTATAAAATCGATCATGTAGGTTTGGACCGCTCTATATTTCATTCATTTACCTTCCTTTATCTACTACCTTTACGTATTGGTTCAAGTAAGTAACTCGTTCGTTCCAGATACAGAGGAAAGGTGTAATATAGACCAGACCACAACGGAAGAGATGGAGCCGGCTACAGTTAGTATTAAGGCTGAACCGGGGACTGGCGATGTAGAAGGAGATATTCTCCATACTGGGGAAGGGGCGCCATGTCCCGACGGAGCGAGCGAGGAGCCACGTGTTGTTACCGTGAAGTCAGAACCGGGGGACTGACCATGTAGAAGGAGATATTCTCCATACTGGGGAAGGGGGGCCAGTACTAGCCAGTATGAAATATCCAGCTCTATATTGATTTTCGCAGAAATGGACATTGATATCCCTGACATTAAACAAGAATGTTTGGAATCCTCTCGAAAAGCTGAAGCCGCCGTTAGTAAGTAATATTGAAGAGTGGTAGATATAAGTACTAAAATTCTCATTTATTTTTTTCTATAAAACGAACTAAACAAGCGTTTTGGCCAATATTTTTAACAAGTAAGTGGAGTCTGCGTGTCCTTTGCTCTCTCTTTATCACCCCTTACATACCGTCCACTATCAACCCCTTACCTACCCCCGGGCGAGCATTACCTGAGACCACTGGGCCTAAAGAGATGTTTGATCTTAATAAGATTATGTTTAAAATTATATTAATTTTGTTCTTTATACGTTTACATAGACTGAGTATTTACATTACCCTTTAACATTTCCTAACTATTCTTATCCTAACGCTGCGCGCTGTACAGTTATAATACAACTTCATTTTAATGCTTTTACACTATTATTGTTAATATCTATTACAAATGTCGTTCTTATATAAATAATATCTACTAATTTTTTTTTAACCTTATCTTATCTCTTATCTAATTAATTTAATATTTTTTTGTCAGAAGTGTCGAACTCCCGATGATAACTCAAATGACCTACTTTTTTTCAGGATTCACGAAACAAGTGAGAAAAAATAAATCTCCAGATAGAAAAAAAAGATTGCCTGTAAGGATTTCCAAACTGAGGAAAAAGCAAATTCGTTTTGCTTGCCCATCCTGCGAATACACGTCATCCCAGAAATATCGCATTCCTATACACATGCGCACTCACACTGGTGAGAAACCCTTCTCATGCCCAGAGTGTACCTTCACATGTGCACGTAAAGAAAATTTAAAGAGTCACACACGCACTCACACTGATGAGAAACCCTTCTCATGTCTAGAGTGTACCTTCACATGTTCACAAAAAAGTAATTTAACTCAGCACATGCGCACTCACACTCGAGAGAAACCCTTCTCATGTTCTGAGTGTACCTACACATGTGCACATAAAATAAGTTTAAAGTCTCACACCGGTGAGAAACCCTTCTCACGTTCAGAGTGTGCCTACACATGTTCACTTAAACAGAGTTTAAAATGTCACATGTCTTCTCACACTGGTCTAAATCCCCTGTCATGTTCAAAGTGTACCTACTCATGTTTAAGAAAAGGTGATTTAAAATCTCAGATGCACACTCACACTGGTGAGAAACCCTTCTCATGTTCAAAGTGTACCTTCACATGTTCACGAAAAAATCTTTTAAATTCTCACATGCGCATTCACACTGTTGAGAAACCCTTCTCATGTCCAGAGTGTACCTATACACGTATTCAAAAAGGTAATTTAAAATCTCACATGCGCACTCACTCTGGTGAGAAACCCTTCTCATGTTCAGAGTGTGCCTTTATATGTACACAAAAAGGTAATTTAAAATCTCACATGCGCACTCACACTGGTGAGAAACCCTTCTCATGTTCAGAGTGTACCTTTTCATGTACACGTAAAGGAAATTTAAAGTCTCACATACGCATTCACACTGATGGGAACAGCATTTCAAGTTCTAAAAAGAACTGTCCAGAGAGTCGGGATCGATGTAAGAAAAGAATTGTAAATCTTAACATGCAGACTCATTGCAGTGAGAGACCGTACTCCTGCTCGCAATGTCGATACGAATGTCTCAATAGGTATACCTTAATAAAACATTCTCTCACGCACATCGGTGAAAAAGAGATAAAAATAATATTAGATATAATCAATTTTCCGTAACTCACATAACAAAACGTAACACAGCCGGCTTTTAAAGTAAGGATTGTGTATGATATGTATCTAGGGACCCGGTGCTTGTAGCGTTGTGCTGGCTCCCCAATAAAGATCTTTATCTCCTATGGGGGTTGGTCACGCTGCACCGGGACGTGTTATTCGTAAGTACAATATATGTTAGGCTCTCAATAAACACTCTTGTCTCGAACTCTGGGTTTTACTTCGCTTTACCTTTAAATATACAAATTTATAAAGTACCTAAAATACAAAACCGGACTTTCCTATGTATCAACTCTCGCTGCCTCCACCTGCCATGAACTCACTTTTCTACGGTACCGCAGAGTTTGTGCGGACCAACTACTGCTTCATAAAATTATGAAAGGATTAGTTGACTGTACAGAACTGCTTAATTCAATAACAATACACGTTCCAGCCAGGATTTGAAGACGGTACAATCTATTTCATGTACCAGTAAGCAAAACATCATATGCTAAAAATGTTTTTTTTCGTAGGACTCTTTCAGTGCACAATACCAAATTTATAGACATAGATTATACAAATATTACTGTTTCTGATTTAAAATTTGCACTGAGAACGCATTATGTAACTTAATACACTATAACAATAAATATGTACATCTCCCTTCCCCTTCCCCCTTCCTATCCGCACTTCATGCATCCTTGTCCTTATCCCGCCCCATTTGCAATAACTGCTCATTATGATTTTTTATTTGTTATATTTACTTTTTTAATATCTTGATGAAACATTTGAAATACACGTAAATAACACTCATATATGTATACACTTATATTATGTACTTATTTACAGAAAAAATGTATTATTTTCCTTACTAAATCTGTACAATCTTTGGAAATCTGTAATTGGTTCTGAGTTTATATAATGTATCTTTTGTTTACCATAATCATCTATGTAGATCTGTTAATTTCCCAAATAAAATAAAATAAAAAATAGGGCAAGCTAGTCCCGTGCAAAAAAGTATACAAACACTGTTACAAATTTTCCCTAATTTGATTTTGTTATAAATTTTAAAAATTAAAGGATTTTGTTATCTATGTAATTTTAAAACAGGGCCCCAGACGCACCACTCCTTCGCACTGTGGCGCGATCCTAAAGGGTAATTTTCGAAAGAGTTTTTATTTTAAATGAATTGGTGATCGGAAAATGGATTTTCCAAGCAAAGACTATAATATGCGGTGGAATTTCCCCGAGGTGAAATTACCACCACCAGATACGTCAATTTTTAGTCTACATTTTAACTGAAAACCGCTCTTCCAACGGATCAGATGGTCGCCCGCTATACATCTTCAAAGGGGACAATTTCTCGGTCGCTCGCCGTGCCTAAAGTAAACAGTAGGTAACCTGGACCGGGAAATACTTATCATGGGAAATGCTCCGAAGAGTCTCTGCCCCTCGCACCGGCATAGCGAGTGGAAACTGCCACCATCCGCTGGGCCAAAGCGAGACGACCCATATGCAGGCCGAACCCGCAAATGGTGAATCTACTAAACATTCAAAGACGAGTAAACAAGATTCTACTAAATATTGGTAAATAAATTCAAATTTTAAAGATAACGTCATTTCAGAGTTCTAAATTATACGACGCCATAACACGCGCAACACACTACGCCAACATGCTACGCTGGCGAGGCAGAAGGCACTTCTTGGGACCACGAGATCCGCCACGCAGGAGCACGGCGCTACGAAAGACGGTCCCAATCAGGACCACCATTCACCGCGTAGGAATGCGGTGATGCAAAGTATTGTGTCGATGTATTACGCGTATCGAGGCGGCTGTAACTCAGGTACGGAAACTGTAAGGGGATATATTGGATTATTATGGGTTGGCTGATTACATGCGCAAACACACCCCCTTCACTTTCTTCCAGCTTTCTTTTATATGACGCGACCTGTACAAAAAATTTTTGTCCAAGGATTTTTAAATAATGAGCGTTTGAAAGAAAACCCTTTTTTTAACTCTGTAGGAACATTTACGAACTCGGCACTTCCCCGATAATTTCGCACTTTTTTTGCACCCGGGAGTATTAAAGCGATGGTGATTTAATTTTCATAAAAATTAAGTATTTTGTGTTCAACTTGCCCCGAACTAGAAGGTACCTACTCTAAATATTTATATTATATGAACATATCTGTGTCTGAGTCATGGTCTTTATCTATGGCATTCTTCGCAAAATGGTCGCAACAGCTTGACGTTTATGCAGTCCTCGTGTCGGGTAAGCCCAAATGTATAGTAAATTGTGTATTTGTACTAATGATTGGAATATATGATGTATTTCTCGTAAAAGGAATCATTCAATAATCAATTATCAGTTTCATTAGAAATTATTGTTGAAATATCGGTGCCCGTTTATAAGGATAATATGCTAGTGATGTGCTTAACCAAACATTTTTTAGTCCGATTATTGTAATAACCTGTTATCTTACACCGATAAATACTAATAATTGTAACTAATAGGAAGTAAGTGAAATCAAGTCGTTTGGTTAATTTATGAATGAAAATATAGAATATCCGTGTATTATTATATGATAGTAGATTAAGTAAATAAATCAAAATTAAAAAATTATAGCAAAAAGTAAGTTTTTTTTATTCAGCGATTTATTTATTTATTTAACATTCCTATCCACAAAAAACATACGTCGTTGTTTTTTAATTTGAAATTTAATATAGGACATGATATTCTCAGATCAAACGTAATATTTTCACTTAAACATGCGCGAATATAAGAAAGATATATTTTGATACCCCAGGAAGTGAGGAATCTCATTATAAAATCGATCATGTAGGTTTGGACCGCTCTATATTTCATTTCATTTACCTTCCTTTATCTACTATCTTTACGTATTGGTTCAAGTAAGTAACTCGTTCGTTCCAGATATAGAGAAAAGGTGTAATATAGACCAGACCACAACTGAAGAGATGGAGCCGGCTACGGTTAGTGTCAAGGCTGAAACGGGGACTGGCGATGTAGAAGGAGATATTCTCCATACTGGGGAAGGGGGGCCAGTACTAGCCAGTATGAAATACCGTGAAGGAGCTCTATATTGTTTCACAGAAATGGACATTGATATCCCTGACATTAAACAAGAATGTTCTGGAATCCTCTCGAAAAGCGCCAAGTCGCCGTTAGTAAGTAATATTGAAAAGTGGTAGATATAAGTACTAACCCGGAATCTTTTTTTTCTTCTGATATAATCCATACATAACAAGCGTTTGGGCCCAATATTTTTAACAAGTAATATGGAGTCTGCGTGTCCTTTCCACTCTCTTGATCACCCTTTACATACCGCCACTTATTGGAAACCCTCTTACCTACCTACCCCGGGCGAGCCTGATGATCTGGGCCTAGATTATTTTTTAAAATTTTAATTAATTTTGTTTATATGCGTTTACATAGACTGAGTATTTACATTACTCTTTAACATTTCCTAAACAACTGTATCTTAAGTCTGTACAGTTATATAATAACTACACCCCTTTTATGCTTTTGCACTATTATTGTTAATATCTATTACAAATGTCATTTGCTTATCTAACTAATATCTCTCTAATTTTCTTAATCTAATCTCTTATTATTTTTAATTTAAATTTTTCTTCTTCTGTAAGAAGTGTCGAACTCCCGATGTTAACTCAAATAACCTTCTGTTTTTCAGGATTCACGAAACAAGTGAGAAAAAACAAATCTTCAGATAGAAAAAAAAAAATTGCCATGTTAACGATTTCCAACATGAAGAAAAAGCAAACTATTTTGCTTGCTCATCCTGCGAATACACTGCATCCAGGAAAAATCACATTACTATACACATGCGCTCTCACACTGGTGAGAAACCCTTCTCATGTTCAGAGTGTACCTTCACATGTTCACTTAAAAAGTATTTAAAACGTCACACCTTCGACTCACACTGGTGAGCAAAGCCTTCTCATGTCCAGATTGTACCTACAAATGTATACCCTTCTCATATTTAAAATCTCACATTCGCACTCACTACTGGTGAGAAACCCTCCTCATTCAGAGTGTACCTACACATGTATTCAAAAAAGTAATTTAAAATCTCACATGCGCACTCACACTGGTGAGAAACCCTTCTCATGCTCAGAGTGTACCTTCACATGTATACAAAAAGGTAATTTAAAATCTCACATGCGCACTCACACTGGTGAGAAACCCTTCTCATGTTCAGAGTGTACCTTCACATGTTCACTTAAAAAGTAATTTATAACGTCACATGCGCACTCACACTGGTGAGAAACCCTTCTCATGTTCAGAGTGTACCTACACATGTATCACAAAAGGTAATTTACAATCTCACATGCGCACTCACACTGGTGAGAAACCCTTCTCATGTTCAGAGTGTACCTACACATGTTTAAGAAAAACCGATTTAAAATCTCACATGCGCACTCACACTGGTGAGAAACCCTTCTCATGTTCCAGAGTGTACCTTCACATGTTTAAGAAAAGGTGAATTAAATCTCACTCATGCGCACTTCACACTGGTGAGAAACCCTTCTCTTGTTCAGAGTGTACCTACTCATGTTTTAGAAAAGGTAATTTACAATCTCACATGCGCACTCACACTGGTGAGAAACCCTTCTCATGTTCAGAGTGTACCTACTCATGTTTAAAAAAAGGTAATTTAAAATCTCACATGCACACTCACACTGGTAAGAAACCCTTTTCATGACCAGAGTGTACCTTCACATGTGCACAAAAAAAAAATTAAATTATCACATGTACACTCACACTGGTGAGAAACCCTTCTCATGTTCAAAGTGTACCTACGCATGTCTACAAAAATGTGATTTAAAAACTCACATGCGCACACACACTGGTGAGAAACCCTTCTCATGTTCAGAGTGTACCTACACATGTATTCAAAAAAGTAATTTAAAATCTCACATGCGCACTCACACTGGTGAGAAACCCTTCTCATGCTCAGAGAGTACCTTCACATGTATTCAAAAAGGTAATTTACAATCTCACATGCACACTCACACTGGTGAGAAACCCTTCTTATGTTCAGAGTGTAACTTCACATGTAAACGAAAAGGTTATTTAATATCTCACATGCGCACTCACACTAGTGAGAAAACCTTGTCATGTTCAGAGTGTAACTTCACATGTAAACGAAAAGGTAATTTAATATCTCACATGCGCACTCACACTAGTGAGAAACCCTTGTCATGTTCAGAGTGTACTTTCACATCTACACGTAAAGGAAATTTAATTTCTCACATACGCATTCACACCGATGGGAACACCATTTCAAGTTCTAGAATGAACTGTCCAGAGAGTCAGATAGAGATCAGAAAAGAATTGTAAATCTTAACATGAACTCTCATAGCAGTGAGAGACCGTACTCCTGCTCGCAATGTCGATACGAATGTCTCAATAGGTATTCCTTAATAAAACATTCTCTCACGCACATCGGCGAAAAAGAGATAAAAGTAATATTAGATAGAATAAATTTCCCATATTAAAACGTAACTCGCATATAACTGAAACTTGTTTGGCACAGTTATTATAATTAAGCTTGTTAGGATCCTGCAGATATGTTCATAATTACTACTCTTACTTTACCTGCAGAGTATCTTGATCATTTTATTACATTAAGGTGAGATGATCAGTCAAACGCTTCAAACGGTACTCTGTGTATTGTGAATGTATTTCCGTGTGTTTTCTTTATAAAAGATGAACAAACTTACAGTCGATTTCATCACTTCTAGTAATAAGGCATTCACTACTCTGATATTTCTCTTTTTTCTCTGGGTACTGAATAAATCTTATCACCTACTTCGAATGTCTTATCACCTACTAATCAGTCAGACTCTACTCCAGCCATTCTCTTAGCCAAGCTATTATCTGCGGCCCGTAACACATTTGTGGGCGACACAACCGCTTGTAGAGTAAGGATTGTGTGTGATATTATGTTTTGGAATATGTAGCTAGGGACCGGTGCTTGTAGCGTTGTGCTGGCTCCCACAATAAAGACCTTTATCTACCTATGGGGGTTGGTCACAGACTGCACCGAGACGTGTTATCGTATGTACAATATATGTTAAGCTCTGAATAAACACTCTTGTCTCGAACTCTGGGTTTTACTTCGCTTCTCTACTCTCCGCTTCCCGACTTCGCTACTACTCCGTTAAACTCCACATCGCTAAATATAGACCCTGCGCCCGAGCTTGGACTTAGGATATTGTTCGGATTCGGACTAGCTCCCGGACTGTTGGACACCACGCCTCCAGCACTGTACACGACCCGGTGCGGCTGCCCCCTCACTGGATACGGCACTCCCTAGGAGATCTGGCCCCGCCTGACGTTACACCATGTTCTACGGTGACACCACATTTTTGATTGAATGCGATCCCGTCGTGGGTAAAATCTGATTTTTGTCTACGAATGCACTGTGAATCTTATAAATGCAAGTGGATCCGCCACAATGAGACTCTCTGGTAACTTCTGGAGCGGGACTGAACAGGGCGGGAAATGACGATGAAGGACCACCAGGAAGGGCGAAGTATCCTGGAATACTATGGAAACACCACGTTGAACTGACGCGGTGGGACACAAACGAGGGGCACAGCGGCGCACTATATAGCACTCTCACCGAGAGGGATTCGGGAGTTGGTTGCTGGGAAGCTTGGAGATGGATGGCGAGTATGACGAGGGGATTTTCGTGGAAAAGAACGAAGGAACATCAGGTATTGGAGGATGGATGTTGCGAGGTCAGAGTAATGTTGCTGCGCTGAGCGGATTTTCGAGACTGAATCGGTGTTGGAAAACAGGTGTCAAATTAATCGGAGTGGATGAAGGTAGGGAATAAGTTTTGGAAGGAATCCTAACTACCTATCATCAGAGAGTACCACAAATGGCCAAACCAGCAAGTTACGAATAAAATGTCTCGCCACTACAAAATTTCAACAGGTGCGGGAGTTAAAAATTGTCAAAGTTGACTTTTTGTATTTTTTACATCATACGGTGTCATACCAAAGGGTGCATAGGGCACTGCATTGGCACACCAAGTCATGGCTTAAACATACGATTTAATAATCTGGCTAACAGCCTTAAGCAGTATTACCACATGCAGTATGTGAAAAGTAACAATTAACATATTAGTGTATTTTTGTGATTTTGTTGGCAATAATTATTCCCGATTTCTTATAACAAATAATATGCGAACAGAGCAATACAAAACATCTTAAGGGTGGGTTAAAAGTGAAGAACATACCGGTGATTTTGCATAATAATGAATGGCTTGATTTAATTATAGTAATAATAATACACGGAAATAAAAAATGGAGTAAATGTTGAATGTTTCAAATCTCCCGAAGTGCGACTTTCTAAGTTTTGTCTTGTTCAGTTGATATATTCAAGAATAATGAGTATTGACAAAAAAATTAAATATTTCGAAATTCGAATACGGCAGAGCTTTCTGATTCTCAAATCGCCTTTGAAACAGAGACGGCCAGGTCTTTGTTCTAAAAATAACGATAAATTCCGGACCAGGAAGAAATAAAATATAACGTTTAACGTATAATGTTTAACGTTCCAAGCATTTCAAATAATATTTGTGTAGGTATTAATTTTTACCAAATAAAAAAAGATTTATTGTTTTATGGCAGTTGAAAGTACGATGTTCAAATAGACCTCGGGTAGGTACACGGGAAGCAGCACTGAAAAAAAAGGGGCGTTGATCCTTTCCGGTGATCGTCTGTCATTGGTGAATATTGACCAATGTTAGCCAACCAGATATTTGAGTGGGCGAATTGTAAATTTTAAATAATATCCTGAGGAATAGAGATAGAAAGATGAAGTAGGAAAGGAAGTCGTACGGGATCGGCGGGAGAAAGAAGTCGTTCACAAGCCGCGGGTCAGGATAGTCGCCAAGAGAGTTGGAAAGTAGTGTGGAAGGCCACCTCGCCATGTAGTGAGTGTTAATTGAAAGGCGCGGTGCGCCGCCCTCGAGTACTGAGGGCGGCTCACAGACATTTTAGTGAAAGCGTCATTTAAATTAAGATCGCGAAAATAGCGTACGTAATTTTTAAAAGCGATAAGAACTTTTTAGTTAAAAATAAATAATAATTAAGAAATTGAAATTGAAGTAGAAAGTGCGAAAAGAAAATAAATTAATAACCAAAGCCTCGTACGGAAGGGTAAATAATATGAATAATAATTAAGTGAAAGATAAAGAAGTAAATGCGAATAAAATAATAATGTTTTAATAAATGAACGAAGACAAGAAATAATAAAAATGTAGGAAGTTAACAATAGAAAGAAAAGAAGATAACGATTCGCGAGTGATTTAAGTTTAAAAGATAAAGCGCGGGAGATAAGTGATAGTAAAATGCGGAGGATTCAATTAATCAAGTACCCGCGGAATGCGTCGCCCTCAGGTGAGAGGGCAGTTTCCCTTTCCGTGAAAAGGGAAAAGCAGGCTGCAGATCATAAACGATAAGGCGCGGAACGTCCCGCCCAAAACCGATGCCCACAAGCAGCAGCTCCAATCTTGGTGGCAGGCATACCGATGTATGATGCAGCCCACGCCAAGATGCTGCTGGCTTGTGACCAGTCGGAAACCGCCGTTCAGTCTACAGACGCCGAAGCAGCCGTCCAGCCTAGAGACGCCGCACAGTGAATTATTTTCGATTCTAGCTTAACTTTATTATTTTTTTATTTTATTTACCTTTCAATATGGTATATTTTAAGAACGTAAATGAGTTTTAATTTTCAAAGTATTTTTAACCCTTTATAATTGTAAAATTGCAATTTTATTTAATTTTTTAATTTTTTTTTTTATAAAAAAAGAAATTTGATATTTTCACATATTTCAATTTGTAAATACTGTTTTCAATAAAGCGTAAGCGGCTTTATTTATCGCATAATACTAGATAGTACCTATGGATACTACATTTTTAATCAAAAGATATTATAAGATATTATAGACATAGTATTTATATGATAAGTTACTTCTTTTAAAAGTATTTGACCACAAATTAACTCACTGAAATTGTCATCACTATCGTCATTAAATGTGTTTTGGAAAATGTTTCATGAAGCTGTGAAGATGTTCCTGGATTTTTAAGTAATTTCAGAGCATCAGAAGGAATAGCTTTATTCTTTCTTGGTCGAGGAATTTGTTCACTGGAAATTACTGGATCTGATGAAACTAAAAATCTATTTATAATGTCTCTATTTGTACTGACTCTAGTCACTGACTCTTGAGTTTCATCAGATAACTGCCCAAGAGGCAAAATACTCACTTGGATTATTTCTTTTGCATGGTATAAAATTTTAAGAATTCAATTTTAAGACAAGGTCTCTAAACTGATGCGGAGATGGTGAATTCAATCAATGTTAATTCCTGTGATATCAGCTGTTATGGTTGTTTTTCTAAAAGATTGTCTAAAAACATCATTTTTATCTTCGGTAGTTATAGCTTGCTATTTTTTTAATGTTTGATTTACATAAAATATGAACTAGGCTTCCAAATAATCGGATCCATGAATGCAGAGGAAGCATACCAAATGCAAACAGTTGGCTAATATTTCTGTAACTCTTATTCATGGTTCATCAATTTTGGAGGGGCACCACAAATTTAGTATTTTTGGGAAGAATCATGTGGTGATAGCGTGCTTCATATTTTTCTGTCAACCAGAGACAACATTAGATCATGTTGCACGTCGATTTCTCTACCATCTAGGTTGAATTTTGATGTTATCAATTTTTTTATTTGATCTAACGTTTTTTTCTTTCTGTCTTTATTTTTATTTTTTTATCGTAATATAGCTTGGCTACGGTTAGTTCCACTAAAGAACTGGAGTATGAAAGCTGAAATATTCTCCCCTGAATTCCTTTTTATGGGATTTTTGCCATACATTGAAAATCAACCTCCTTGTCAAAATCTGCCTTGTCGCTGAAATGTGAAAAAAAATGTTTCAGCGGCTGTTGATGGGCAAACTAAAATAAACTTTTTTTAGTAGAAAATTGTCTTCTTAATCGATTAAAAGTTGTCTCGCAACAGATACATTCGGATACATTTTTAAAAGCCTCGTCAAACTCACTACATTACGATTTTATTATTTTTTAAATAAACAATTTTTCAAATGATTTTACTAACAAGAACATGATTAAGAACATTATAAAAAAGTACTTGTGTGTAAAGTTCCTATTATGGTTATTGTGAAAAAAAATATTTGGTTTGATTTACTTGATCGAAAATTCACTATACGTCTTTCCGCGAGGAGTTCTCAATTTCAATGAAAAAAATATATTCTTGCGGTAACTTTACAACGTCGAACTTTGCAACGTTGCACAACTTCGCACAGTGTTGCTACCTATAAAATTTATTTGACATTTTATTTATTGGCTATTTAAGTACTGAGTCTAATTCAAATTACGTCCTTTTAAGAAACTTTGAAAAAAGAATAAAGTAAAGCTAGAATCGAAAATAATTAACTGTGCGCCGCATCTACAGTCGCGCACAGCGACCACATCGTCCAACGGGACGAACACAGCAGCCGCCCTGGAACACAGCGCCGCCCTGCCGGCCGCGCCGCGCTGCTCAGCGCCATTGTCAATCGCCGCCACCAAAGCGGTCAATAATCGAGGAGCCGCCCAAACAACGGGCGCAATCATCGTCATCGTTCGGCTCCCTAGGTTTCGTTTAGGTTAAGTTAATATTAAGATATAGTTAAGAGGTTCTAGGTAATTATGGTCCTTTATATCCTAGTGTATTTTTTTATAATAAATATTGAAAAAAGACAATTTGTTTTTATTCACAACTTCCCACCTCTTCTCCATTACAGAGTGATCAGACTTTGAATTTTAATAGTAAAATAAGTAGTAGCCTTTAATTTTTAGTTTAAATTTAATTTAGAGTAAATTTGGATAAAGAAAATATTGGGGGGGTTGAGTTTTTCCGACCCCGTTCTTCTTTTCGCCCCCCTTTTATATTTTTTTTTCCGTATTACAGTTTTTATACCTTAAACAAGGGATTTCTTATGTACCATAATCTATTGTCAAGTGTTCATGGGTATTAATTTAATATTAATAATAATCCACCATATGGTGATTTTTTGTTTAGCGTAAAATAGCAAACTTATAAATTTCTCAGGATCGTTGAAATTTGGATAATTATATTATGCAGATTCGTTTTCTCAACACAATTATTATTTGATCATTTTTTTAAATATTGAGCGTTTGAAAGAAAAACCTTTTTATAACTTTAACGAACTCGGCACTTCCCCGATAAAGTGATTTCGCACTTCTCTTTCACCCGGGGGTATTAAAGCGATAGTGATTTAATTTTCATAGAAATCGAGTATTTTGTGTTCAACTTGCCCCGAACTAGAAGGTACCTACTCTAAATATTAATATTATCTGAACATGTCTGAGTCATTGCCTTTATCTATGGAATTCTTCACAAAATGGTCGCAACAGCTCGACGTTTATGCAATCCTCGTGTCGGGTAAGTCCAAATGTATAGTAAATTGTGTATATTTGTTCTAATGATTAGAACATATTATGTATTTCTCATAAAAGGAATCATTCGAAAATCAATCAACAGTTTCATTAGAAATTATTGTTGGAATATCGGTGCCCGTTTATAAGAGGCAATATGCTAGTGATGTGCATAACCAAACATTTTTGAAACCGATTATTGCAATTACCTGTTATCTTACACCGATAAATACTAATAATTGGAACGAATAGGAAGTTAGTTAAATCAAGTCGTTGGGTTAATTTATGAATGAAAATATTGAATATCCGTGTATTATTATATGATAGTAGATTAAGTAAATAAATTAAATAAAGAATTTTAGCGAAAAGTTAGTTTTTTTTTATTCTGCGATTTATTTGACATTCCTATCTACAAAAACAAACGTCATTGTTTTTTAAATTTTAATAAAGAACATGATATTCTGATAAGATCAAACGTAATATTTTCAGATATTATTGAAATCCCAACAGAGACAGAGAAACTCTGGAAACGAATGTGGGTTATCGAGGCGTTGACAGGGCTTATGACCTTTCATTTAATATTTTCACTTAAACATGCGCGAATATAAGAAATATATATTTTGATACCCCAGGAAGTGAGGAATCTCTTTATAAAATCGATCATGTAGGTTTGGACCGCTCTATATTTCATTTCATTTACCTTCCTTTATCTACTACCTTTACGTATTGGTTCAAGTAAGTAACTCGTTCGTTCCAGATACAGAGGAAAGGTGTAATATAGACCAGACCACAACTGAAGAGATGGAGCCGGCTACGGTTAGTGTCAAGGCTGAACCGGGGACTGGCGATGTAGAAGGAGATATTCTCCATACTGGGGAAGGGGGGGCTAGTACTAGCCAGTATGAAATATCCAGCTCTATATTGATTTTCACACAAAATGGACATTGATATCCCTGACATTAAACAAGAATGTTTGGAATCCTCTCGAAAAGCTGAAGTCGCCGTTAGTAAGTAATATTGAAAAGTGGTAGATATAAGTACTAAAATTCTCATTAATTTTTTCTGAATAAAACGTCATAACAAGCGTTTGGGCCAATAATTTCAACAAGTAAGTAGAGTCTGCGTGTCCTTTCCACTCTCTTTATCACCCCTTACATACCGTCCACTATCAACCCCCCGGGCTAGCATTACCTGAGACCACTGGGCCTGAACAGATGTTTGATCTAATTAAGATTATTTTTAAAATTAAATTAATTTTGTTTTATATACGTTTACATAGACTGAGTATTTACATTACTCTTTAACATTTCCTAACTATTCTTATCCTAACGCTGTACAGTTATATTATAACTACATGTTTATGCTTTTACACTATTATTGTTAATATCTATTACAAATGTCGTGCTTATATGAATAATATCTACTAATTTTCTCTAATCTAATCTTATCTCGTATCTAATAAATTTAATAATTTTTTCTTCTTCTGTAAGAAGTGTCGAACTCTCGATGTTATCTCAAATAACCTTCGTTTTTCAGGATTCACGAAACAAGTGAGAAAAAATCAAATCCCCAAATAGAAAAAAAAAAAAAGTCTATAACGATTTCCAAGCTGAAGAAAAAGCAAAATCAGTTTTCTTGCTTATCCTGCGAATACACGGCATCCAGGAAAAATCACATTACTATACACATGCGCTCTCACACTGGTGAGAAACCCTTCTCATGTTCAGAGTGTACCTTCACATGTTCACGAAAATATATTTTTTATTCTCATATGCGTACTCACACTGGTGAGAAACCCTTTTCATGTACAAAGTGTACATTCACATGTATACGAAAAGATTACTTAAAATCTCACATGTGCACTCACACTGGTGAGAAACCCTTCTCATGCCCAGAGTGTACCTTCACATGTTCACTAAAACAGTATTTAAAACGTCACATGCGCATTCACACTGGTGAGAAACCCTTCTCATGTTCAGAGTGTACCTACACATGTATACAAAAAGTCATTTAAAATCTCACATGCGCACTCACACTGGTGAGAAACCCTTCTCATGTTCAGAGTGTACCTTCACATGTTTAAGAAAAAGGAAATTTAAAATCTCACATGTGCACTCACACTGGTGAGAAAACCCTTCTCATGCCCAGAGTGTACCTTCACATGTTCACGCAAAAACAGTATTTAAAACGTCACATGCGCATTCACACTGGTGAGAAACCCTTCTCATGTTCAGAGTGTACCTACACATGTATATACAAAAAAGTATTTTAAAAACGTCACATGTCGCACTCACACTGGTGAGAAACCCTTCTCATGTTCAGAGTGTACCTTTTCATGTACACGCAAAGAATATTAAAAAGTCTCATATACGCATTCACCCAGATGGGAACACCATTTCAAGTTCTAGAAAGAACTGTCCAGAGAGTCTGGTTAGATGTAAGAAAAGAATTGTTAATCTTAATATGGAGGCTCATAGCAGTGAGAGACCGTACTCCTGCTCGCAATGTCGATACGAATGTCTCAATAGGTATACCTTAATAAAACATTCTCTCTCACGCACATCGGCGAAAAAGAGATAAAAGTAATATTACATAGAATAAATTTTCCATAACACAACGTAACTCGCATATAACTGAAACTTGTTTGTCACAGTTATTATATTTAAGCTTAGGATCCTGCAGATATGTTCATAATTACTACTCTTACTTTACCTGCAGAGTATCTTGATCATTTTATTACATGAAGGTGAGATGATCAGTCAAACGCTTCAATTCCAGTAGGTAGGTACTCTGTGTATTGTGAATGTATTTCCGTGTGTTTTCTTTAAAAAAGATGAACATACTTACAGTCGATTTCATCACTTCTAGTAATAAGGCATTCACTACTCTGATATTTCTCTTTTTTCTCTGGGTACTGAACAAATCTTATCACCTACTTCGAATGTCTTATCACCTACTAATTAGTCAGACTCTACTCCAGCCATACTCTTAGCCAAGCTATTATCTGCGGCCCGTAACACATTTGTGGGCGACACAACCGGCTTCTAGAGTAAGGATTGTGTGTGATATTATGTTTGGAATATGTAGCTAGGGACCCGGTGCTTGTAGCGTTGTGCTGGCTCCCCAATAAAGATCTTTATCTCCTATGGGGGTTGGTCACGCTGCACCGAGACGTGTTATTCGTATGTACAATATATGTAAAGCTCTGAATAAACTCTCTTGTCTCGAACTCTGGGTTTTACTTCGCTTCTCTACTCTCCGCTTCCCGACTTCGCTACTACTCCGTAACTCCACATCGCTAAATATAGACCCTGCGCCGAGCTTGGACTTAGGATATTGTTCGGATTCGGACTAGCTCCCGGACTGTTGGACACCACGCCTCCAGCACTGTACACGACCCGGTGCGGCTGCCCCCTCACTGGATACGGCCCTAGGAGATCTGCCCCCGCCTGACGTTACACCATGTTCTACGGTGACACCAGCCACCCATCAAGTGCGTGGATTCTCCGTCATTTCTTCTAAGAAGATGTCCATATTCGCTTCCAACTTTTCGTCTTAGTTGAAAGGTCATTTTTGATTGAATGCGATCCCGTCGTGGGTAAAATCTGATTTTTGTCTACGAATGCACTGTGAATCTTATAAATGCAAGTGGATCCGCCACAATGAGACTCTCTGGTAACTTCTGGAGCGGGACTGAACAGGGCGGGAAATGACGATGAAGGACCACCAGGAAGGGCGAAGTATCCTGGAATACTATGGGAAACACCACGTTGAACTGACGCGGTGGGACACAAACGAGGGGCACAGCGGCGCACTATATAGCACTCTCACCGAGAGGGATTCGGGAGTTGGTTGCTGGGAAGCTTGGAGATGGATGGCGAGTATGACGAGGGGATTTTCGTGGAAAAGAAACGAAGGAACATCAGGTATTGGAGGATGGATGTTGCGAGGTCAGAGTAATGTTGCTGCGCTGAGCGGATTTTCGAGACTGAATCGGTGTTGGAAAACAGGTGTCAAATTAATCGGAGTGGATGAAGGTAGGGAATAAGTTTTGGAAGGAATCCTAACTACCTATCATCAGAGAGTACCACAAATGGCCAAACCAGCGGTGCGATTCTCTAAGGTTTTAGACAAGTTACGAATAAAATGTCGTACGCCACTAGTTTAAAAATTTCAACAGGCAGCAAGTAACGGGAGTTAAAATTGTCAACAAAGTTGACTTTTTGTATTTTTTACATCATACGGTGTCATACCAAAGGGTGCATAGGGCACTGCATTGGCACACCAAGTCATGGCTTAAACATACGATTTAATAATCTGGCTAACAGCCTTAAGCAGTATTACCACATGCAGTATGTGGAAAGTAACAATTAACATATTAGTGTATTTTTGTGATTTTGTTGGCAATAATTATTCCCGATTTCTTATAATAAATAATATGCGAACAGAGCAATACAAAACATCTTAAGGGTGGGTTAAAAAGTGAAGAACATACCGGTGATTTTGCATAATAATGAATGGCTTGATTTAATTATAGTAATAATAATACACGGAAATAAAAAATGGAGTAAATGTTGAATGTTTCAAATCTCCCGAGTGCGACTTTCTAAGTTTTGTAAGAACGCCGCCTAAAAGTATATTTGTATAGTTTACGACCCTTGTTGGAACCATTTATTTATTATGGTCTAGAGTCTCCGTGTGCCGTTTGCATTTCGTACGTGATCGAACAATGGGCGATATGTTCTATGTTTTAAGAAAAAAATATCATTTAAAATAATTTACACGAAAATTTGCAAATGGGCGAAGGAAGAGTAATAAACAATTATTACAGTTATCTAGAAGTAGTAAGTTTTATGATCAGACCCTGCCAGAGATTATTGGACGAGGCTAATGTCCAAAATAGTGAGTGCAAGGTGGCAGTTTAAAATATTATTCCCACGGGAAAAAAGGAAAAAACAGAAAATATGTCTGTGCGGAAGAAATAAGACGAAGTTTAATGTTTTACGAGTGTAGTAATCCATCCTTATATTAGCGGGCCTTTTGGCAAATTCAAAACAGGCGATTTAAAAATGTTTTGACTTACCCTAAGCCACATAAAAACTATCGAGACGCATAGTTAATATTCTTTAGACATTTCCATATGCGATTTTATTTAAATAAAAGGGAGTATGTCGCTTCACACATACCACTATCACTACTTTTCCTTTATCCGTGCCCGATGGTGCATGGGGTACTGCATCGGTACACCAAGTACCATGTATCTTGATCACGCCTTAAGGGCAAGGTGATCAAGCACACGCTTTAATACCAATACATATCCGCATGAAATATTATGAGAATATAATAGGTACATAAATATTTCGGGAATCGAACCCGCGACCTCATGCACGGTAGCCAAACGCGCTACCCCTATTCCCATACACACACATATCCACGCAAAATTATTAGATTTAAGGAGATGTATTTAGAATAAATTACTAAGGGATGTTACATGTTCAGCTTAGATGTTAAATACCTATTTATAAGCTTTATATGCACATACGAATTCGCTTGTGTTCTCTATCAAACAATGTATGCACACTGAGACTTTTTACAATAATTATTCACCACTGTTATTGTTATTAATCATTACCATCTTTACTTGTCTTAATTTTGTATACTAGTAGGTAGTCCCTAAAGTGACTTTAATCATTATCATAATGATATACTTACTAACTATTCATGTAACTGTCTTTAAATCATATTAATATAATGTTATTAAATCATAATGTAAAAATTTTGTAAAACTTGTATGTAGTTCCTAAAGTACTTTTAACATTAGCATAATGATACACTACCTATTCATGTAAGCATGTATAGACATCACCATACCATGGTCGCTCTATGTAGAGCATATGAAGCAGTATTAGGCTAAGCTAAATTCGTGGTGGCTCAGCGAGCAAGTCGCAGCAACTGACCATTCTAGTTGGAGTTTTTGGGGGCAGAGTTTAACATTGGAACGCGCTAAGGGCTGAATGGGCGTCGAGACGGAGAGATGTCAGTGGCTGGAACAGATTGGAGAAGGAGCGCGGGTAGCCACCATTGGCGGACATCTTTTAAGAAGTGAAATCAGCAAGGAGGGGGCCCAGAAAAGGGTATATAACCAGGAGGAGATCAGTCATCAAGAGAGAGTCAAGTTAGTCGAGAGAGACAGTTAGTCGTGTTAGTCGAGTGAGTCGAGTTAGTCGAGTTAGTCATGAGTTGACAGGGAGTCGGGAGGATCAGTTACGAGAGTTAACAGTTGGGAGTTAAGAGTGGCAGTCGCCATGTAGTAGAGTCACGGTACTCAGAAGTAGTTTGTGTACTCGGGAGTGAGCAGCGTGCGGTCGTGACATCGTGAAAACGCGTGTTCAATCACAATTGAAATTGTGATAACGGAGTGAAGTGAAAGGTGTTCAAGCAAACACCTTCCGCACAGAGAACGAAGGCTACGCATAGCCTTCATCAGCGCGCAGACAAGGCGATTTTTCTATTAAATTCTTAGAGTTGTTTTTCTTTTAAATTATTAAATGTATTATGTAAATGATAACTCTATGTTTAATTTCGATTCCTCTACCCAGGTATTAACTGAGAGTTTTTAATAATAAATTCTTGGAATAATTCTCCTAGTGGCACCCGACAATTAAATACACAATTTTCCAACAAGGTAGCAATATTATTAATTGGGTGACACAAGGGGAGGTGACCACAGCTAGCCGGCTCTCACCTTCACCCTAACAAACACCACACCACCCATAGTAGATTATTTAGTCAAAGTTCATCATTAGGGCCATACAAGCAATATCTTTTATTTTATTAAACAATATTATTACATTTATCTCAAAAGGTTCATGGTTGAAATTTAGATAATTATATTATGCAGATGCGTTTTCTAACACAATTATATTAATTGATCATTTTTTTAAATATTGAGCGTTTGAAAGAAAAACCTTTTTTTAAGTTTTACGAACTCGACACTTCCCCGATAAAGTAATTTCGCACTTCTCTTTCGGCAGAGAGTATTAAAGCGATGGTAATTTAATTTTCATAGAAATCGAGTATTTTGTGTTCAACTTGCCCCGAACTATTAAGTACCTACTCTAAATATACTTATATTATATGAAAATGTCTGAGTCATTGTCTTTATCTATGGCATTCTCCACAAACACAAAATGGTCGTATAGCTTGACGTTTATGCAATCCTCGTGTCGGGTAAGTCCAAATGTATATATAAATTGTGTATATTTTGTACTAACGATTGGAATATTTATGTATTTCTCGTAAAAGGAATCATTCAATAATCAATCAAAAGTATCATTAGAAATTATTGTTGGAATATCGGTGCCCGTTTATTAGGAGCAATATGCTAGTGATGTGCATAACCAAACATTTTTAAATCCGATTAATCTGTTATCTTTCACCGATAAATACTAATAATTGGAACAAAAAGGTAATTTAAATCAAGTCGTTTGGTTAATTTATGAATGAAAATATAGAATATCCGTGAATTATTATATGATAGAAGATTAAGTAAATAAATGAATTAAAGAATTTTAGCAAAAAGGTTGTTTTTTTTTTTTATTCTGCGATTTATTTATTTAACATTCCTATCTACAAACACATACCACATTGTTTTTTATAAAATTATTTGAAATTTAATTTAGAACATGATATTCTGATAAGATAGAACGTAATATTTTCAGTTAAACATGCGTGAATATAAGAAAGATATATTTTGATAAGAAGTGAGGAATCTCTTTGTAAAAATCTCTTTGTAAAACACTTTTATTTATGCTTTATACATATTACAAATAAGCAACTGTGTACAGGATGGGTACTTTGCAAACAATAATAAATGTTTCAATATTTTTAGATATTTAAGTGATAGCCTTTAGTGTGGACATTATTGTTAGAAATTAATGTTGTATATATTTAAAATAAGTGTATGTCTGTTGGCTGTCCATAAACAAATAATAAAAAAAAAATATATAAAAAAATCGATCATGTAGGTTTGGACCGCTCTATATTTCATTTCATTTACCTTCCTTTATCTACTACCTTTACGTATTGGTTCAAGTAAGTAACTCGTTCGTTCCAGATACAGAGGAAAGGTGTAATATAGACCAGACCACAACTGAATAGATGGAGCCGGCTACGGTTAGTGTCAAGGCTGAACCGGGGACTGGCCATGTAGAAGGAGATATTCTCCATACTGGGGAAGGGGCGCCATGTCCCGACGGAAGCGAGGAGCCACGTGTTGTTACCGTGAAGTCAGAACCGGGGACTGGCTATGTAGAAGGAGATATTCTCCATACTGGGGAAGGGGGGGCCAGTACTAGCCAGTATGAAATATCCAGCTCTATATTGATTTTCACAGAAATGGACATTGATATCCCTGATATTAAACAAGAATGTTTGGAATCCTCTCGAAAAGCTGAAGCCGCCGTTAGTAAGTAATATTGAAAAGTGGTAGATATAAGTACTAAAAAATTCTCATTAATTTTTTCTGAATAATAATACGTCATAACAAGCGTTTGGGCCAATAATTTCAACAAGTAAGTGGAGTCTGCGTGTCCTTTCCACTCTCTATATCACCCCTTACATACCGTCCACTATCAACCCCTTACCTACCCTCGGGCGAGCATTACCTGAGACCACTGGGCCTGAACAGATGTTTGATCTAATTAAGATTATTTTTAAAATTAAATTAATTTTGTTTTATATACGTTAACATAGACTGAGTATTTACATTACTCTTTAACATTTCCTAACTATTCTAATCTTAACGCTGTACAGTTATATTATAACTACATGTTTATGCTTTTACACTATTATTGTTAATATCAATTACAAATGTCGTGCTTATATAAATAATATATACTAATTTTCTCTAATCTAATCTTATCTCGTATCTAATAAATTAAATAATTTTTCTTCTTCTGTAAGAAGTGTCGAACTCTCGATGTAAACTCAAATAACCTTCGTTTTTCAGGATTCACGAAACAAGTGAGAAAAATCAAATCCCCAAATAGAAAAAAAAAAAAGTCTATAACGATTTCCAAGCTGAAGAAAAAGCAAAATCAGTTTTCTTGCTTATCCTGCGAATACACGGCATCCAGGAAAAATCACATTACTATACACATGCGCTCTCACACTGGTGAGAAACCCTTCTCATGTTCAGAGTGTACCTTCACATGTTCACATAAACAGTATTTAAAACGTCACATGCGCACTCACTCTGGTGAGAAACCCTTCTCATGTTCAGAGTGTACCTACACATGTTCACGAAAATATTATTTTTATTCTCATATACGTACTCACACTGGTGAGAAACCCTTTTCATGTCCAGAGTGTACATTCACATGTATACGAAAAGATTACTTAAAATCTCACATGCGCACTCACACTGGTGAGAAAACCCTTCTCATGCCAGAGTGTACCTTCACATGTTCACTAAAACAGTATTTAAAACGTCACATGCGCATTCACACTGGTGAGAAACCCTTCTCATGTTCAGAGTGTACCTACACATGTTTACAAAAAAATCATTTAAGTTCTCACATGCGCACTCACACTGGTGAGAAACCCTTCTCATGTTCAGAGTGTACCTTCACATGTATACTAAAAGGAAATCTAAAATCTCACATGCGCACTCACACTGGTGAGAAACCCTTCTCATGTTCAGAGTGTACCTACACATGTATGCAAAAAGGAAATTTAAAATCTCACATGCGCATTCACACTGGTGAGAAACCCTATTCATGTCCAGAGTGTACATTCACATGTATACGAAAAGATTACTTAAAATCTCACATGCGCACTCACACTGGTGAGAAACCCTTCTCATGCCCAGAGTGTACCTTCACATGTTCACTAAAACAGTATTTAAAACGTCACATGCGCATTCACACTGGTGAGAAACCCCTCTCATGTTCAGAGTGTACCTACACATGCATACTAAAAGGAAATCTAAAATCTCACATGCGCACTCACTCTGGTGAGAAACCCTTCTCATGTTCAGAGTGTACCTTCACATGTATAGTAAAAGGAAATTTAAAATCTCACATGCGCATTCACACTAGTGAGAAACCCTTCTCATGTTCAGAGTGTACCTTCACATGTTTAAGAAAAGGTGATTTAAAATCTCACATGTGCACTCACACTGGTGTGAAACCCTTCTCATGCCCAGAGTGTACCTTCACATGTTCACTAAAACAGTATTTAAAACGTCACATGCGCATTCACACTGGTGAGAAACCCCTCTCATGTTCAGAGTGTACCTACACATGTATACAAAAAAGTAATTTAAAATCTCACATGCGCACTCACACTGGTGAGAAACCCTTCTCATGTTCAGAGTGTACCTTTTCATGTACACGCAAAAAATATTTAAAGTCTCATATACGCACTCACACTGATGGGAACACCATTTCAAGTTCTAGAAAGAACTGTCCAGAGAGTCTGGATAGATGTAAGAAAATAATTGTAAATCTTAACATAAAGGCTCATGGCAGGGAGAGACCGTACACCTGCTCGCAATGTCGATACGAATGTCTCAATAGGTATACCTTAATAAAACATTCTCTCACGCACATCGGTGAAAAAGAGATAAAAGTAATATTAGATAGAATAAATTTTCCATAACAAAACGTAACTCGCACATATAACTGAAACTTGTTTGTTACAGTTAATAAACTTAAGCTTGTTAGGATCCTGCAGATATGTTCATAATTACTACTCTTACTTTACCTGCAGAGTATCTTGATCATTTTATTACATGAAGGTGAGATGATCAGTCGCAGATCAACGCCTTAATACCAGTAGGTAGGTACTCTGTGTATCGTAAATGTATTTCCGTGTGTTTTCCTTAAAAAAGATGAACATACTTACAGTCGATTTCATCACTTCTAGTAATAAGGCATTCACACTACTCTGATATTTCTCTTTTTTCCTCTGGGTACTGAAAAAATCTTATCACCTACTTCGAATGTCTTATCACCTACTAATCAGTCAGACTCTACTACAGCCATACACAGCTTAGCCAAGCTATTATCTGCGGCCCGTAACACATTTGTGGGCGACACAACCGGCATTTAGAGTAAGCAGTTTGGAATATGTATCTAGGGACCCGGTGCTTGTAGCGTTGTGCTGGCTCCCCAATAAAGACCTTTATCTCCTATGGGGGTTGGTCACGCTGCACTGAGACGTATTATTCGTATGAACAATATATGTTAAGCTCTGAATAAACACTCTTGTCTCGAACTCTGGGTTTTACTTCGCTCCTCTACTCTCCGCTTCCCGACCTCGCTACTACTCCGAAACTCCACATCGCTAAATATAGACCTACTAGTACTCTCCCTATCCGTACCAAAGGGTGCATAGGGCACTGCATTGGTATACCACGTCATAGGAGGAACCGGATTTCAAGGGTCAAATTGCTTTCACCACACAAATAGAATATATCGTTTTGCCGTTGTATGATCTTGGTAGTGCAGACTACAACAACAATATTAGCATTTTTAGCGTAATAATAATATAGATTAATCGGACGGAGGCCTGTGACGCGGTAGAGAGAATCGCTTGGTTAAAGTGGCAATGTGCTGGTCACGCAGCCCAGAACGATGGACGAAACAGTTCTGGTGTGGAGACCGAGAAACCAGAGGCCTCTACTGGTGAGATGGGTGGTAACGTGGGCCATTCTTGTATGGGGGGAAAAAATTGCACTGTATCAATTCAAATTTCATAGTGAAAAAAGGTTGCTAAATGACGTTTTTTAATCATACGAGTATATTAATTTTCATTACAGATGGATATCATCTTCTGTCTCCCAATCGACATAGAAACCACAGAAATTTAAGAAAAAAAACATTATATATATTTCGTCATACTGTAATGTTACTGGATAATTTTCATGTATAATCATAATAAAACAAACGTTCAAAGCAAATTATAATGTATTTGAGACAAAAAGAGGTTTTAAAAATTTTACGATCAATTAGTTAAACTACAAAATCCTTTTTTTTCAAATTTTCGCATAATACAGCGAGACGCTACTTTTGCTTTAATGAATCCTTCTCTTGCTGTTTTCGAACACAACGTTGCTGAGGCGTCTGTTACGTTCTTCACAGCTCTTTCGACTGCTTGTGTACGACAGGGCAAACGTAGAAGAGGAAGCTTACCCTCACCACCTTGCGCTATGAACAACTACTGAAGATCTTTGTCAGAAATGTGTTGAAGTATGGTAGTTCAGAATATTTTGCCGCCAATTTACAAGATCGTAAATAGTATTCTGTGACTTCAAAGTTTATAATTGGAACTGGAAATAGTCTTACTTTTTTACCTCACATAGTACGAGCTTTAAGAATTCTGCGTGCAGCTAGTTCTCTTATATGCTTTTGAGGATCTGTTAATATAGCTATCAGTACGTTTTCTGGATAAGCAAAGTAGCTATTTTTTCGTATCACAGGATCAACAACAATTTTAAGGTCATTCGATAAATATATTGACAGCGAAATTAACTTCCACAGACGACGGGATCCATCTTTGCAAAAAGGATGACATTTTATTGTACCAAACTGCACCATAAACATGAACGATATAAGTTGCCAATGTAATAAGTTTTTTGGAGGAGCCTCTGTAGAAATGTATAGTTGCAGAATTCTGTTAGCTCGTGTAAGCCACCTAGTGTCGGATATTTTCCCCGGAGCTTTGTTAGCCAAATTATTTGAAACCACTTCAGTTGAGATGATTGCTATAACAATTTTGTATAGATATAATTGGTTTGTACTTAAAGGTTGCGTGGATAATACTGGCATTTTGGTACCGATTTTTTAAAAACTAACTATGCGTTTTTCTACGCATTCCTCAAGTTCCTTTGGTAGTTAAAACAAATAATTTTTTTAAAAAAA
>JAGVSP010007446.1:0-25183 GCA_022494985.1 Micrasema minimum
TCCGTACTTGGAAAATACTACCTTGTCTGAGGTGTCTAGTTACCCACTACATCGCTCGCTACGTCATCAATAGGTATTGTGGCGGAAGGAATGACGTCACGCGGGCAACGCGAAACGAACGGACTGGAGCCGAGCGGCACCGAACACGCTCGGACAACATCGATAAAAATTTTGACCTTAAGCGTAACAAGACGTAGTTTTTCTGAGCATTCCTTGCCGCCAAATTGTGGCAAACTAGATTCACTTTTCTTTTCCAACATTCATTTTTAATCGTAGTTTAATTAGTTAAGTTCATTGTTTTAGCTTCTAAATTTTGTGTAATAAATGTGTACTGTAAAACTGTAAGTACCTTTCATCTCTTTTCTGGGCACCCACATAAAACCATAACCACCAGGGTAACAAATCCCGGTGGTCCACAGTATCTACGTCATCGAGTACTTTACGTTAAGGCCCCTTACGGGGTCCCCCATACATTCATGTACGTCAGGGCAAAATTCCCTTCTACTTCATGGTTCATTGAATAAAAATGAAAAAAATATGACGTAATTATTAATTCTTTTTCTAGTGAATTATCGGACTAAAATTTTATTTAAATATTTCGTTGAATCACAATTAATTTAAAGAAACCCCCTGTTTTTAATAACATTTGATGCATAAAACAAAAATAGTACATATAAGATTTAAAAAAAAAATGTATTAAAGAATACGTATATATCTAGTGCATTATCTGATTAAAATTTGTAAAACATTAGTAGATTTTTGATTATATTAAATTCCGTGTTTTAACGAGCGCTCATCCGGGCGCTTACTACATTTTATAATTAACAAAGGGTGGACCTAGTAGCCCCTTAATCAAAGACAATATTACCTTTATGTTTATATGCCTGATTGATAAATATTTTATTAACAAAGATCAGCATCTGCAATACTCTAAAATCAGCTTATGTTTAAGAATTTTTTGAGTGAAGAAAATTTGGACTGTCAGATTGAATCATCAGTAAGCGGAAAACTCCCAATATTGTTATACCGGGTAAAGTTTACCATGAAGGTGGCGGAAATCTTTATTAGACTAGTTAGTCACTTCCTGTCCAGAAGTGGACTAGATACATGAACAGAAAGAGGGAATAAAGCTCCAGGTTAATTAAGCTTTTACGTTTCCAATTAATTAAGAACGGTGGTTAAACATCCTTTGCAGAGCTTTTTATTCCGTTAATTACATTTTCTTGTCATTTGATTCAGCTTTGAGTAGTACCTTTATTATGAATTAACCATCGTTTGTCACTTAGATACTCCACAATAAAAGAAGTACTAAAATAAAAAATATAAATAATTTTAACAAAGCCTGAGAATTTCCAATCTGCCACGACTGGACTGCTATTTTGAAGCACATATCGCTTTGGCATAATTGAAATAGGCATTTACAAATAATAATAATCATCATCATCATTCCATATCCGCTCCGTATGTGGAGCATATGAATTTCCACAATCTACCTTCAAGGGAAGCGATCGGACGCCAGTTTCCGTGCATCCTCTCAAGTCAGGTCCACGTTCCGTAGCTGTCACGCAAACTGGCGACGGATTGCCAAGTGGACAATATTAAAAATAAAAAAACTTTAAATATATACACTGCCTAATGAATAAATAAAAGGAGCTTTACACGCTAAAACACGTGATTAGATCCAGTACTTCTACTCTGTTTAAATACCAAGCATCTTCCCACGTTTATTAATCAGTAGGAATCAAATTTTCTCTCAAATTTTTTTTTACATTTGAGTGAAGTTTTGCTAGCAATATGTTGTCGTGTCCCACGACTAAATCAATAAGCCGTACCAAATAAATAATATCGGTTTGATAACTAATAACGCGGTCAAGCTGTCGCGATCTCCCCCAGCCAATCGCGACGCTCGGTTTCGTTTACTTTTAACAAACTAACTCGCTAAAAGGATACAATCCCCCCTCGTCCAGCACCGCCCCAATAACCCCTCACCTGTCACGATTCATACGAAAGTAGCAATGTAACTTTCATTTCAAGGTCCAGCTGTTTCTAAAAATAGATCTGCGTATGCAGGAAGTTACCCCTCCCGACCCCCCGCCCCGTCTTCCCTTCCGATCTAACTCCGCGCACGGGCTCCGCAGCCCATTAGCGCAAAAACCCTAGTCCCGTGAACACGTACGCCTCGGGCAAAGAAGTCCCGCCTCAAGGGCAGCGTAACTTGAAAAGTACCCTATGCACCTAAGCATAGTAGCTTCCGGAAAAAAGCCTAATACCTCCCCCGCCCTGCCGGTAAGCATTTATAAACTTATAACCGTTAATACGGGCTTGATATCAAATAACATTTTTCTACAATCCGACATATTTTTACAGCGTAGACACTCGTCACTTAGTTCACCACAAAATATAAATAGAAGGCCACGCCCAAAACCTAAGGTTGACCGACAATAGAAACTCCACAATGTAAGTAGGCTGCAGTTTTAAAAACATACCACAACCAGTAAATAACTTCTTCGTGCGTACCGTAACCAATAACTCGATTTTAGCGTGGAGTCCTTCTTACCCCCGGATGTCCCCGTCAGACACCATCAGTACAAGGCCTCGTCTACCCTTCGGCTGGTGAATCGCGGTCCGTGACGTATTGCTGTCGAAGGATCAACTAAGGAGCTTTGGCAACCAATGCAAGGTCCACCGTTTATCGGCACCGTCTCCGCGCCCGGTCAAGGTTCGTGAGTTCCATTAAACCAGTGCACCCTTCACTCGTCGGTTAGTGATGAAACCAGGTCGCTCCCGGGGAACCCATGTCCGAATTATCCACAATTAGCGTCAACAACGCTCACCATATTTGTTAGAATCCGCAATCTCCAAGAGAAATTATCAACTTGCTACCTCATAAACAAACCCCTGGCCAAATTCTTATTTTATGTGAATACTCGGAAATACCATTAGTAGTGTAAAGTCAGTAATCTCCAGGGTAATTTTCTAACCAGTTGCCCCCTAAACAAACCCCTGGTCAAATTCTTTATTTATGTGAATACTCGGAGATACCATTATAATTGTCAATAATCTCCAGGGTAATTATCTAACCAGTTGCCTCATAAACAAACCCCTGGTCAAATTCTTATTTTTTTTGTGAACACTCGAAGATACCATTATAAATGTAAAGTCAGTAATCTCCAGGGTAATTATCTAACCAGTTGCCTCATAAACAAACCCCTGGTCAAATTCTTATTTTTTTTGTGAATACTCATAAATATCATTATTAGTGTAAAGTCAGTAATCTCCAGGTTTAACTATCAAACCCGTTGCTTCATAAACAAACCCCTGGTCAAATTTTGTTGTAAAAAAGTTAATACAGGGACTTGTTATCATAATTAAGATAAGGGAATCCTTGCCCACTGTACTAACCCTGTTTAGTTCTTAGTCATATTTCTACGACATACTTATTACTGTCCTTGTTTTGATCTGGTCCTGTGTTTACCTCATGTTGTGTACTGTATCATTGTAAATAAACTTCCACTTAAAGACCACTGCGTTCGCCTCTGTTCTCCTCCCACTGCCAATTACCTGCAAACGGATCCTCGCTCACCTGTCTTTGCACTCCTCAATATAAAATTAAGGTAACAAGAGCCCACGCATTCCTATAAGGAACCCTGAGCTCACTAAGACTCGTGCCCTGGAGACCAGCTAGCCGTAGGTAAGTTCAGACCGGGAAAAGGTCGGGACACTGGCTCCCAACTAAGGGCCTTGATATGTGGCCGGTTACCAAAAATTCTACAAATTAACAAAGTAAAGACATGTGGTGCGGGTCCGTACTTGCTGGTGAGTGATCAGTGGGCAGAACCAGTGGGTCTCTCCAGAAATTGTTTTGTTACAACATTGTATCTTGCCAGTGTATAAAGAGTAAAAACATAAAAAATAAAATTGTCTGTACAAACTCACAAGGAATAAGAATTGGCAAAAAAATAAAATAATAATGAACGGAAATTCAAGTCGAAACCTGTAATCCAAATGTAAAATCCAATAGCTTTGTTGTCAAGGCGACACCGGTAGGTATCTCTCTTAAACAGCATTAGTCTAAAAATAAATCTCGCGAGAAACTACTAACCTTGAAAAAATGGAACAAGTTTATGACAATGTCTCGGGTGCCCTTCTAAAGGCCTTTCAACAAAATTCCAAGCGGTACAACCTGCGCCGAAAGACCTGCTCCTATGCGGTGGGCCAGATTGTGTGGAAAAGAAGTTTCGTCCTCTCGGACGGTGCCAAGTATATTTCGGCTAAATTATGCCCGCGCTTTATCAAATGCAAGGTTGTCCGTCGACTGTCTAACGTAATTTACGAACTAGAGGACATGACCGGAAAAACCTGGGAAAGTATCACGTCAAGGACATAGTAAAACATGATGCGATACCGTAACCCCGATAGGACTTGCCGTGCCGCGACGGCTTCGAATAAAACTTGGTGTTTTGGTAACCCAAGTTCGCGGCTGGCGTTCGAATCCCTTTTAGCCAGGAAGTAAGAGCCTTTCTTAATGAAGAGGTGATGAGTCCTCTTGTTAGTCATTCCCCCTTCCATTCGCTATTCCGTGCACCTCTTCTGTGCCGACACCCCCAGCGAACGTGAGTCTGACTAACTAGAGACGTGAGAACACATAGTGTACTCAATAATGCGCCATGTCAAGGTGGCCTAGAATACAGCTGTTGGAAGGTCGTCCTAATAGCCCTTGGCAGGTTAGAACTCTTTGACCTGTAAGTACGAGTCTTACGTAACCAAGGAGTGAGGTTTCTTCGTCATTTCCCTTGAATCTTTGCCATACCAACTCGCAATTACCGTCCTCGTGTCCATATGCTCTTACCCGCTTCCGCTTCTGTCGCGCGTAGAGATAAAAAAAAGAACCGACCACAACAGGGAAGAAACCGATTTTTTTAATTGTGTTATAAAGTATGTTTCTATGACACTATAGCGTGGATGCGCTTACAATACGGACTGTAGCTCAATAGCTCAGTGGGATGCCAGGAAGACGTTCCGGCTCGGGAAGATGTTGAAAGACGTTTCTCATCTTGTGTACGCCATAGGCAGTACCTGAAAACACTCCAAATGATAGGTAGCGATCCTAGACAATTCGCCAAGTGACACTGTCACGCTGGGGACGGGAAACAAACCACCCACCCCGAATGTAAATTGTTATGTATGTTACGGTATTTGCCACCAGGCCCTCCATCTTCCACTCACTACTGTCCTGTACCGGTGGACTGCCCCAGGAATGTTAGTAGTGTCTCTAATAGCACGAATGAAATTCTATATTTCCCTACCCCTGTATGCAAGATGGCCGTGCTTGAAGACGAATGATAGTGTACCAATATTGGATTTTTTTTTGTAGCCTGATGGAAATACCTTCTTTGTGTGTAAAATGCTTGATTCACGTTATCAGCTCGCCCTTAGAGCTGATAAATACAGAATCCATATTTTTAGTGTAACTTGTTGTATATGTATTACTATGCCAGGGTCTTGGAGACCCTGGGAGAATAGCGGTGACGACCCTGTTGTGAGTGTGGAACTCAGGACTTTTCGTTGTAACTTTAGTGTCAGCCCTTTAATAATGTTATGTAAACGTGAAATAAATGTACGGAGAGTGGTCAGGTCTTATACCTCTAACCTTGTCTCCATAGACTTGACTTACCAGAATATCGTAGTCAATAGGCCCTAGTGATTGTTGAAAGTTAGCCGAATTCAACTGGACTAGATCAGCCGTATTAAATGTACTTTTTAGGCGGTCCTGTAAATACTGTATATAAACCACTCAGTGTCAACCAGCTAATTGCAAATTCTTCTTCCGTTGTATCCCTAGCCGTTCTGTATATTTTCTGGTCCGTGTTCCTTTTTTCTTAAGTGCGAACATGCGCAAAACCAAATGGAGGTAACTAGTATAACAAGCATAAAAAATAAATAAAATAATAATAATTAAATAAATAAATAATAACTTGTAAAAACACCTGTGTAAACTAGCCCTGTCTTGTCCCACTGCGTGCGCGATACGCACGGGAGCCCAAAACATTCCAAGCACGACTGAGGCTTAACCCTTTCGACACCAGATGTCTTTCTTAATAAATAAAAATAATTTTTTTTCCTTCAGAAATTTTTTTTTCCCCGTAGTAAAGGTGGAGTGTCGTGTCCCACGACTAAATCAATAAGCCGTACCAAATAAATAATATCGGTTTGATAACTAATAACGCGGTCAAGCTGTCGCGATCTCCCCCAGCCAATCGCGACGCTCGGTTTCGTTTACTTTTAACAAACTAACTCGCTAAAACAGGATACAATCCCCCCTCGTCCAGCACCGCCCCAATAACCCCTCACCTGTCACGATTCATACGAAAGTAGCAATGTAACTTTCATTTCAAAGGTCCAGCTGTTTCTAAAAATAGATCTGCGTATGCAGGAAGTTACCCCTCCCGACCCCCCGCCCCGTCTTCCCTTCCGATCTAACTCCGCGCACGGGCTCCGCAGCCCATTAGCGCAAAAACCCTAGTCCCGTGAACACGTACGCCTCGGGCAAAGAAGTCCCGCCTCAAGGGCAGCGTAACTTGAAAAGTACCCTATGCACCTAAGCATAGTAGCTTCCGGAAAAAAGCCTAATACCTTCCCCCGCCCTGCCGGTAAGCATTTATAAACTTATAACCGTTAATACGGGCTTGATATCAAATAACATTTTTCTACAATCCGACATATTTTTACAGCGTAGACACTCGTCACTTAGTTCACCACAAAATATAATAGAAGGCCACGCCAAAACCTAAGGTTGACCGACAATAGAAAACTCCACAATGTAAGTAGGCTGCAGTTTTTAAAAACATACCACAACCAGTAAATAACTTCTTCGTGCGTACCGTAACCAATAACTCGATTTTAGCGTGGAGTCCTTCTTACCCCCGGATGTCCCCGTCAGACACCATCAGTACAAGGCCTCGTCTACCCTTCGGCTGGTGAATCGCGGTCCGTGACGTATTGCTGTCGAAGGATCAACTAAGGAGCTTTGGCAAAACCAATGCAAGGTCCACCGTTTATCGGCACCGTCTCCGCGCCCGGTCAAGGTTCGTGAGTTCCATTAAACCAGTGCACCCTTCACTCGTCGGTTAGTGATGAAACCAGGTCGCTCCCGGGGAACCCATGTCCCGAATTATCCACAATTAGCGTCAACAACGCTCACCATATTTGTTAGAATCCGCAATCTCCAAGAGAAATTATCAACTTGCTACCTCATAAACAAACCCCTGGCCAAATTCTTATTTTATGTGAATACTCGGAGATACCATTAGTAGTGTAAAGTCAGTAATCTCCAGGGTAATTTTCTAACCAGTTGCCCCCTAAACAAACCCCTGGTCAAATTCTTATTTTATGTGAATACTCGGGAGATACCATTATAATTGTCAATAATCTCCAGGGTAATTATCTAACCAGTTGCCTCATAAACAAACCCCTGGTCAAATTCTTATTTTTTTGTGAATACTCGAAGATACCATTATAAATGTAAAGTCAGTAATCTCCAGGGTAATTATCTAACCAGTTGCCTCATAAACAAACCCCTGGTCAAATTCTTATTTTTTTGTGAATACTCATAAATATCATTATTAGTGTAAAGTCAGTAATCTCCAGGTTTAACTATATCAAACCGTTGCTTCATAAACAAACCCCTGGTCAAATTTTGTTGTAAAAAAGTTAATACAGGGACTTGTTATCATAATTAAGATAAGGGAATCCTTGCCCACTGTACTAACCCTGTTTAGTTCTTAGTCATATTTCTACGACATACTTATTACTGTCCTTGTTTTGATCTGGTCCTGTGTTTACCTCATGTTGTGTACTGTATCATTGTAATAAACTTCCACTTAAAGACCACTGCGTTCGCCTCTGTTCTCCTCCCACTGCCAATTACCTGCAAACGGATCCTCGCTCACCTCGAGGATTAAAGATTGTTGGATTGGTAAGAAGATAGTTTCTCCATTTAAAAGCCAAGATAACGTGTTGAAGCATATTCCGTGGCGAATAAGAACCACAGGAAGAAACATATCCAGATAACAGGGAGTTATTGTTATTAATTACGGATCCCGTCTTTATTACAAAGTTTACCGGCCATAGGAAGGTATAACTTTTTCAGTTAGATCCGGTTTCCTTTCTTTATTCCTTCACTATCAGCCAAGTTCGGAGAGCCATAACAATGGTAGCAACCTATTGTATTTGTTTTCGGATCGGGATCACGTTCCGGTTTGTCTATTCTAAAAAATAAAATGACTTCTTAGCCGAAACAATCATGGGAACTTTTTGGCAATTTATTTTTTGGACAAAACTCAAAGGAACCGTGAACTTACACTCATTCAGCACTCAAGATCAAAACTTTACCGTGGTCTAGTTTGTTAAAAACAATTCTGAATTGCTTTGAATTCCACACAAAAAAAAGTTGGGATTGTTCTTTTTATCGCGTTGTGTTTTTAAACAAGTCCCCATTCTTATGTATTTGTTAGACCAAACATTTGCTTTAGTTGTACAAAAGGTATTTAATTTAAAAGTAGTGATTATTTTTCTTTTCACAAAGGATCGAGTGCTTTTGGATTGTGATAATTCAATTGTATCCTTGTAAATAAGTATTTGAATTCATCAAACAAGAATTCACTAGAAGGGGCGTTTCCATACAAATTTTCTATGTTGACAGGTAAAGGTCCAAAAACCACAAATTAAATATTGTCGTTAGCAAGAACCTTATAGATATTATTTTGTTTATTAAACGTCTTAGGTATTATAAAAGTCGACGTATATATATATGGTTTGGGTTGCATCAAATGATTGATGTTTTTTTTGTATATGGGTTCAACAGTGGTGCTTTTTACTAAGCATTTTTTGTTGATTTCGTATTTTTATGAGAGCTTTATCCAGAGGAGATACCTTAATATGCTGTTTTATACACAACGACACCTTACATAAATTATGGTACACAAGATTCCTTGTTGTTTTGTTATAAGTTTGTATAAAACAAGACATAGAAAATTGCACTTAATGAGATTTTCCCATGATTCAAGATTTATTTGTATTAATATTTTTCTGGGTTATCGTTACTACAATAAATCGTTTTAAAAAAGCCATTAGTACTAAAACCCGTTATTCGTTTTTGCTGACCTTTAAAATTTTATTTGATTGCTTGTTGGCTAACTTATAATAGAAAATCGGGGATAATCGTCAATAATGTTTTCCGAGTTTTTATCTTTTATATTTCTGACAATATCCCCGATAGTTGAATTAATGCAACTACTCAGTGGTTTCAGACAAAACTCCAAAGCAATTCCAGTTGTTACCTCTCAAAAATTGAATTTTTTAAATGGTTTCATATGCGCGATAAAAAATTCCCGCTTGATATAGAAATCTTTTTTTAAATTTGCAATAAAAAATATCATATAAACGTTAAACATTTTTTTAATTCCAAAAACATATACAGTAACGTTACTTCTTCAGAAATATAGCAGCAGTAAAAACAGACACACTATCCGAACGCTTTCTATTTCCCTATATTTTTTCATTTAAACCATTCGTATTTTTTGTCGGGAATCTCTGAGTAGACGCTTAACTTTGAAAATAAGCAAGATCTTTAATCATAGAGCACTAATAAAACTAGCTTAGAAAAATTGCGTTCTTAATAAAACAATCGTGATACCCGTGTCCCACGATGAAGACCGCAAATCCGGAGGGTGATTGTTTCATGGTATTCTGAGAAAAAAATCCTTATAAAATTTTTTGATCCTACGGGCATTTCCAATAATTAATTTAAAAAAAAGTATTCATAAAAAGCGACGAGTGTAATACTGGCTTCTGTTTGAAGTGCTAGTCGCGCGGCGGCGGGGTGGCGGTGGGCGGGGAGGGAGTGGGGGGTCCGCTCTGGTACGCCTTGTACGGACTTATCACAAAATTCGAATTTCATATCTGAATCTTAGTTTAAGTTTCAAAAAATATCCGTGATTTCTTCGCGCTTATTGGTGCAGGGTCACGTCGGTTGTGTGAGCCAGTTCAAAAAATTGACGGTATTTACACGCGTGAATTTTTATTCATATTTTAATAATTTTTTTAAGAAATTAGAATTGAGTTTTTTTAAAAAACTTTATTAAGATTTTTTCTCAGAATATCATGAATAATCACCCTCTGGAGTTTAGCCGCAGGTCTCATCGTGGACACGGTGTATTGACGTTTACAAATAATGTTAATGTGTACATACGTATTGTAGTAAGTAGTATAAATTTATAAAATTTAAAAGTCTATTTTGGTGGGGTGGTACCCCCATGCACGACACTTCTTCTGGTCCATCTCATTAAAGTTCAATTTTCGGAACATGATAAAAAAAATTTAAAGCCTTCTCTCATTTGTTCTTCCGTACACCCATCATAAGATTGCAATGCATGTATAAATACTTATTATTTTTTTTAATGCTATTTTTTTTCTGGTTCTCAACTTAGAAAGTCGTGGTCGAAAATCAGTAGATAGTTTTTTTGCCTGCCCTAATTTCTAAGCGCACCAATTGCGTACTAAACTGTCCGCTAAACGAATCCCAGTGTACCTATTGCGATACAGCTTTTGTTTCGCATAATAGGTTGTCTGAGTTTAGTACAAGCAATGTTGTGAAAAGAAATATTGTGGCAAACACTACAAGAACGGAAAGTTTTGTAAGCCGAATATTGTTCGAGTGTGAGAAGTTTTTGCGGCGGTGTGAACAATCAAGGGGTATTGTAGGTTGATGTAAGTGAACAATAAAAAAATATGTTGGAGAACAAGAAACAAGTTTAATGTCATTAGTTATGATTAATTTAAATAAATTGCATTCAGCTTAGGTAGCTGTAGCGGCAATAATACGTGAGTTATACGAATGCTTCATACTATGGCTTGGGTGTTGATCGTTATTAATTTCCTTCTAGCGATCGCATGGCCTTGAGAACTAGTAAGAGACATAGATACTACACCCATAACGTAATAAACTCTGCGTTACGCTTTCCGTACTAGCGTATTCCTCATTTTTACTAACTACTAACTTTTCCATCAAGCTCATTTCCCGATGGGGTAGGCAGAGAGGATAGAACGCCTAACCACTTCCTGTCCTGGACTTAATTTCTTGTTCCTCCCTTGCATCATATATTTTTTTAGCGATATCTTGGCAACATCACAGTTCGCTCTCATGACCAACCACGTAAAAGGCTTTTTAATTAGGGTACGATATGCTTATCTCAGAATACATTGATGCTCTAATTAATCATTAGTGCATTTATTCATTACATGTTATCAACTACTTTCACCTAAGAGATGCATTCTTCAACTGCATTCAATCAATTTTCAGCCTTATTTTTCCAACTCCAGACTTCACACAAATTTAAAATTTTGAACAACAAGACATGTCATAATTATATTAATTTATTTACATTGCATTCGCTTAGGTTATGTACATAATAGGTACGTGAGATAATATAATATGCTTACTTGACGTTAATTAATTAGCGTTCTGCTTATCGAGTATGCTTAAGTGCATTGATAATACACCACGTGACTTAGGGCCGCTTTCCGTACAAAACGTATTTCTCGATTTTCTCCCAGGAATCTAACATTAGAGCATTGATTTTTTCACACAATCATATCGACTAGATGCGTGTTTGTGTCATCTTATTTATCAAAAAAAAAATTTTTTAGTTTTAAAAGGAGATAAAATAAATGTCTGAAATCCTCTTTGCGAATGCAAGGCTGAGATAAGCATTTTCGATGAAAATTAAAAAAACAGGTCATGTAGTACAGATTGTTCGGTCAGGTAGAGGGTATGGAGATGATGAAAGAAACGGCTAGAAAAAATAAATATGCGACTGGTGCCTGGATGTAGAAGTCGATGAAGCGAGAAAGACATGGCCAAGATACAAGTATATGCAAGTTCTTGAAAAGGGGTCATGTAGATGCCGTTTTTTTACCCTGCATACGCCAACCAGATGTAAGAGTGCTACATCTCCTCATACCAACGATGCTCTTTTTTGTACCAATTTAAACTTCAATTCTGTCTACTCCGTATACATAACTCCGATAAAAAATATTAATGTTATTTATTAAATTTGAATTTAACTAAAAAAAACACATTTACTTTTCAAACAACTTACAATCACTATTTTTTTGCTTACTTAATTGTTTTTATTTTGCATATCTAGTACCAGGATAAAATTTTTTATTTTGACCTTACTATGATTACTACTTATAGTTTATACTACTTATATTGTACCTTGTTGTACTACTTATATTTACTACTTACTATTATACCTTAATACTACCTTTATTTACCTTACTATGATTTACTACTTATAATTATGTATTTTTTAGCGTAACCTCCCTCACCAAGCACAATAGCTTGTTCTTTTATTATGTGTGAGGTATAGCGTTTTTATGGTTATATTGTATATATTTATTGTGATATTAAGTCATTTGTAAATTTGAATTCGATAATGTATTTAAATAAATAAAATAAAAAATAAATAAAAAATAATCTTCATATTGGCTGTTTTTAAACTTTCAATATTTTCAGTTTTCACATTAGTAAATATTGCATGAATTTATACCGTGGACTGCAGATTGAAGACGCAAGACCGATCATCTTGCTTCAGTGATAAAAAAATTTGAAAATGGACTTTACATGGTGCACCAAAGCTAGTATAAATAATTATGCACATATGTAGTAGTAGTATAGTTACAATATAATTTCCATATGCAATTCGACTTTTTTTTTTACTTTTTCCAATCCAAAATATTTAGCGGAGTTGTATCATTCATTTACAATCCGACAGATATGATAATATAATTTGATAAAGACGGTTTTGTTTAATAGCTCATGATTCCACGCTAACCCCTATTGTCAGTAAATCACCGGATTCTGAATTAGAAATTAGGTGAATATTTAGATCTTGGACTTGGAACGTTCCGAGATTTATAACATTTTGGATCAAGGTCGTTTATAATAATTTGCGGCCTAATGCGTGGAATCCTAATCATTAAATGAGGTATATTTGATTGATTCGAGGGATTGCTGTTAACATACATCAGACAACACGTCCATGGTGTAGTGGTAGGCATGTTTGGGGTACCATCTATGGGTCCCTAGATTCGATTTCCTAGTGTTGCGGATCGTTGCTAATATTAATATAAATGCGATTGTACAGAATTGTTTATTAAGAGTATTTGTAATTCCATATAGTATATTTTTTTAAATTTGTCTAATCCCTGTTATCAAATAATCAAATAATAATAGACCTGTTAAGTTAACGTTATTTTCAAAGAGAGCTGACAAAAATTTTCTGTTCCATTTGTATTTTGCAGTAAAAAAAAACAACTATATTTATATTTTCCACTATCTTATTAAATACATTTAAATCAAGTTGAGGTTGAGTCAATTGACTCAATCTTCCTATGACTAGGACATGACAGGGAACGTAAGAAAATATCCTATCTATGTAACACAAACATAATTGATTTTAATACTCCATCGCCGCATGTCTGCCATATATTGTAAAGCATCAAAAAAATTCTCCCCTATGTAAGAAATAATGCTGTTTACGCTACCATCGACATCATTTAGTAGGTAATTTTATAACTTGCAAAAAATCCTTTGTACAAAAACTAAGCCGCCTATAGTCCTACCAGGTATCAGGGAAGCAGCAGACAAAGTGGCTCAATAATGACTGCAAATGAATACAAGGTATTGTGTTTTTTGTAAGGGAACATCCTCACACAGGTACAAGTATTGTGTGTGTAGGTATAGGTCAGGGCAACACGCACATAGTCGGTATTATTCATAGGATATTAATTTATATTGTGGTGCTCAAACTGTGCCGAAAACTGTTGTTTAAAAAAAAAAAGATAGAAAACTGTTGTAGTAAAGTGTAATTTAAAACTACGTTACATAGGTTCTCGTATATTATTTAGGTATAGAATCGCTGACTTCGAATTCTAAATTTTAACACTACATAAGTACTACTACTACTTACTACTTGGCTTAGCTTGAAGGCAGTTTTGTGGAATCCATATGCTCTACGTAGGGAGCGGATATGGAATGATGAGATGATGATGATATTGACTGCTAAGCTTTAGGGTAATATAAAGTTTAAAATATGAATTTTCCACTTTACAAAAGTTGATCAACATTTACATTATATTTATGTAATTATGTTTTTATTGTATTTTCGTTAAAGAGAAGAAAAAATAAAATTATACCAACAAAGTCCAAATATTCTAGAGTATTGTTATTATGTGCATAATATGTATTATGCTGATTGCAAGTGACCAAAATAAAAATAAACTTTTTTGTGTTTGAAAAATAAATTCATAAAGTTTAAGAAGCTCAACGCGTTGCACGCAATATGAATAAGTTGGTATCAAATTTTTAAGTAAACTGAAGAGCAGTTTAACGGCAAAAAATATTGTGAATAAACGTTACCATCCCCAAACGTTATTATGTTCTTAAATTTTTAAACTCCTCATTACATATGGCGCCGCAGGCTAAATTACAACGGGTCCAACAAAAACTGAAATTCTCCCTGTAATGACCAAAACTTCCAATCAAGTAAAACGGAAATACGTAAAAAGTAGATCTCAATCAAAACTGTGCTTTGAACCATTGTTTTATTTCAATTGCCTTTTTGGCGAGGGGTCCATATTTAAGCAGTCGCTGGTGCTGTTTTCATGTAGGGATAGGGGTCTAATGTAATTCGCCTTAGGACAATTTAGATGTTTAGAAATTGTTCAGATGATTTTAGCCCCAAAGCTATTACCGCTGTTGTATTTCAAAAACTGAAAACTTTTGATTCAATTTCGTTTCTAATCGGAGGAAAACAGATGCAACCAAGCCGAAGACCAATGTATAAAAAGGTTTTTAAGTTATCTTTTTAAATCTACAACCCTTATGTCAATAATATTTTTTAGGTACAAGAACATTCACTGTCATAATTTTTTATAATGCAAAAACTAATGCTTTAAAAATAGTTTTAATAAGAATAGGGTTCTTCCAGATAACATGAATATCCTTGAAAACGCTATAAATATTTAAAATATATTTTTACAATCCCAACGATATAAAACACAATGATTAAAATTTTTGTTTTCATTTATAAATTTATGTTTTAAAAACACGAAATTACGAGTGACTTTTAACGCCCGTTATTGGCTAATGACGTCATACCCGTTCTACGTGGGAAGGTGTGAAATTCATTCCGTATTGAGCGCCTATATTGCTGTGACGTCACACCGCATGCGCGCTAAATGGAGGATCTGGCGAGCGATTTGAAAAAGCGCTATTTCAAACCGCGCTAAAAAATTCATATGACATCGTAAAAAAAAAAAAAAATCCCTTGATATTGTAATTTTTCATTTTTTTTAAAAAATAAACCCAATTATGAATGCAATAATGTCAAAATGCTATCTTTTTTTACAAGTACTATGCGTCAAAATGAAATATTCATTTTCATGCGATTTTCTTAATAATATTTCATGTGTGATACCTTGGACTGGTACTGAAACGTATGACTGATCATTCGTTCATACTTTCCCTTATCTGCACCCAATGGTGCATAGGGCACTGATTTGGTACACCGAGTGCAGTGTACTGATCATCTAACCTTTGTGTAATAAAAATAATCAAGATGCACTGCATTTGGTATACCGATGCAGTGCCCTATGCACCAATGGGTGCGGAGTCAAGATGCTCTTCAGTCTTACGATTGTGGAATAAAATAAGAGATTTTAACCAGCTACTCATAACATTTTGTTTTTCATGATAAATTCTATAATTTTTATTCAAAGATAGCCAAAAAACAATGCCTTGAGAAATACTTACAAAGATACAATTCTCGCTCGTTTGGTAAAGACCTCTAAGGACAAAATTCTACGAACTTCAAGTAACGTGTTTATTTTTAATGTTTAAAATATTTCATATTTTTAATCACGTAGAGCCATCATCCAAAAGTTGAAACGATTAAGAATCATGCTCATTACAATTTTTTTTTTTCAAGTTTGCATAAAAATAAACGACCGGGGTAAATACAAAATATGTAAATTTGTATATAGGACATGCATGGTAATTCATTTGATTAAGAAAAGATACTCATTTTACTGCAAATGTAAAATTGTAATACCATGTTTCTGTACACCTTGTGTGATTTTCTCATAAAAATATTTTATATGTACCTGGACCGGCACTGTTTGTTTGTTTGTTTGTACATTTTTATTTAGCTATAAAAAAATTCATACTGCTAGTACTTACTAGCTGAAGTGTAAGACTGATCATCTTGCTTCCATGTAACAATTTTATTAAGATTCACTGCACTTGGTGTACCAATGCAGTGCCCTATGTACCATTGGGTGCGGATAAGTCCCAATAATTTGATAGTATTATGTTAAATGTGAGTTAAGGGATCGTTAAATAAATAAATAAGTAAAGATACGGATACGGATGAGGGACTAGTTGTCCACCTTATGGAGTAGTGGTTAACGCGTTGGTCTATTATGCATAAGATTGCGGATTCAAATTTCGATTCATGGTCACAATACACGTAATTTAAAAACCTCCACATTCCAAAATTTCGATCCACAAAATTCGGTTAAAAAATCCCTACTGAAACATTTCTCGATCCCAATATAATAATCTACCCCATGAAATAAAAATAAATAAAGCAATAACATATTAGAGCCCTTAAAGATCTGTATTTAAATATGTTTTTTCAATGATAGATATGATGTTTAGGATTAAGATTGAATGTGTTAATTTTGAATCGTCTTTTCTTATTCGTCTTTTTGATTGTGCAATATGTAATTAAAAATGTAAATAATACGGGTCCCAAAATGAGTTTTTATAACTCCTGGGAATATAAATACATGTATGTTTTATAAGATTTTTTTAAAGAAATAAAATAAAAAAAATCCCGACGTGGCCAACATGAAAAACATTATTTATTTACTTAAGTGTTTTTTCTCATTAAAAAATAAATGATTAAGTAATAGTGGAACCAATTCAGTGCCCTACGCATCATTTAATACGAATTAGGGAAAGTAGTAGTACCTACTATGTACTAGAATTGTTTACTTGAGTTGACAATTTAACTATCTATAAATGTTCGACTTTTGATATATATAAGGTATCAATTTTCGTATGTTTACTATACACATACATATCGACGGTGGAAAGGAAAAAGTTACTAAGTAACATTTTATATAAAATGTGCAAAGGAAAATGTTACCAAGCGAGACAATATTACCATGTCTCTTGGTATCATTTTCCCTTGCTCACACAATGTCGCTTGGCAACTCCTTCTTTTCAACCGTCGATAAAAACAATAAGCTTCCGTATGAGCAGAGACTAAAAAACTCTTGGTCTCACAACACTGAAGAAAAGACGGGAAAGGGGTGATTTAATTGAAACATACAAGATAATGAACCGTCACTATAAGTGTAATAAATTGTGTGAAATCTTCAAAACTGAAAAACAATCGCACGACTTTTTAGGCCACAACCTTAAGCTGGAGAAGACCCGGTTTAATCAGAACCCAAGAAAGCATTTCCTGAGCAACAGGGTGGTAGATAGCTGGAAAGGGCTACCGCAGGAGCTGTCATTGCGAATAGTGTGAACGGGTTTAAGAATGGACTGGACAAGTTTAAAACCTAACTAACTGTCCGATTTAGGCTTATCAGCTTTAAGCTGCTCGCCTAATATTAAATAATAATAATTATAACAATAATAATTTTTAAATCTTGTCAGAGCCGAAGAACCTATTCTTCTAAATATATTTTATTTTAACACTGCCATAAAAAATAAAACAAATATAAAAAGTACAGCAAACACCACCAAAATTACTAAGATGCGTCTCTTATGATCTATGAATTTGAAGAAACTTTTTGGCGACAAAAATCAAGAAAAAAATTCAGTAACGAATAAATAAACACCCGTCTTTATTAGTAGGTAAATTGTACTATGTGGCTAATTAACTGTGACAACAAATTAAAAAAACAATATTTAAAAAATGGTCGCGGTCGTCTAAAAGCGTTAGGTAAGCGTTAATCACAAGATGAGACCACGAAGTTCAAACATTTTATAGTCCTTTGTTATTATGAAAAAGCCTGTCATTATGAGGCAATCAGGTAATAGTGTTGCCAGGTATTAAAACCCAATTATTTGTCCTCGTGGAATTAAGGTCGCCTAATAACATATCTAGAGACGGGCTTCTGTCCACCTGACAGCATCCAGATGCAGGGTTGCCACAAAAATAAAAAAAACATTTTAATATATTTTTTCAATTTTATATTAAAACAGCTATGTGATTATTCAATTTAGTGCTTTGCGAAAATCCGAACAATGCGATTTTTTTACAACTGACATCGCTACAGAGACGAGAAGTTTGAAAGGAAATACGTATAATTAATATCTAGCGTTTACAGGGGCTTCCAACCTGTCATTGACAGGGTTAAGTGGCCACTTGATTTATAATTAATAAAGCCGACTTAAAGATTTTGTATTCAAATATAAAGTGAAATGGCACGGCTCTTCGCATGCGAATTCTCTCTGTGATCCATTATAAATAATAGGTACTTAGAATTTGTGATTGTTAGTAAGAATCTTACTTAATTATACCGCCTGCGCCTACTCGGAAAAGTGGCCACTTAACCCAATCGCAAGCCAACAGGTCGTGAGCCAGGAAACGCTGTTTTTTTTCCATCCAAACATCTCGTTTTATGTTGAGATTTCCATTATTTTTTTATATGACACAAAAGAACTTTGAAGACGAAAAGTATTGTGTTAACTTATGAAATATTGTGAATTTTACTATTTAAGAAAATTACATCCTGATTTTGTCTTTAAAGCATTGTTTTAATCAGCGTTCGATTCGTACCAAATATATATTTTTTATTTTTTTATTTTTTTTTTTTTATTTTTTTTTTTCTAATAAGTTCTATATTGAGAAAATAAAACATAACATTCTAAAACAAAAATAATGCCGTCCCGATAAACCGCAATTTTGCCGTTTGTCATCGGGAGCCAATAGCAAATATGTAAATTTATCATAGAAATACAACAATAATAAAAAAGTTTACAAAATATACATAAAAGGAATAGATATATACGAAAAATGCATATGGTGAATCAATATATAATAAATTGTGGTGCATCAATATAAGAAGTTCTATCTTCCAATCACTTCCTTTAAAATAAAAATAATTTTATTAGCTTTGTTACACGATTTAAATTCATATGGCAATATATTAAAAAATTTTGGAATTAAATATTCTAAAGTTCTCTGCCCGTACTTATTTTTAGTTTTGGGCACAATTAATCCCTCCATGGATGTGAATCTAGTTGTATATATATAATATATAAAATAGGTATGAAAATATAATTTTATACTATTTTGGTATTAATTATTACACTATGATCAAGATACACTGCACTTGGTGTACAAATGCAGTGCCATATTATGCCTAGGGGATTTTACAATTTTTTACAAAATAATTATTGCGGTAAGAAGCATTGTGCCGTCACTAAAGGCCGTTAACTGCAAGGCTGTATTGCGGTGATTGGACACAAACGCCACAATGCTTCTTATCTCAATGAAAAATGATGCTGTCGTATATCTTATACATTATAGGAACGAAAAACAGTTTTAAAATACACAAATTTTTCAATTAATCAATTGATATTTCATGTGTGATACTCTGGACTGGCAAGACAGGTCGTTTTTTCGGTAATTTACATGTAATAAAATTATCAAGATACACTGCACTTGGTGTGCCAATGCAGTGCCCTATGCACCATTGGGCGCGGATAAGGGAAAGTAGTGGCAGTATTTTTTTAAGTCATAAAAATGAAATAGAAATAAAGGAGAAGAAATCGTAAAAGTTTATGTAGGTAAATTTTAACTTCCTGCTTATCAATTTCATTATACTTAAAAATAATGAGGCTAGTACCTACTTTTGTTAGGGGAAGCTTAGATATTATCATTATTTCACGGCAAAAACCTTAAATTGAGGCCTAACCGCAGCCACAACCGGCAGTAGCAATCAATACACAGAAATATTTCCTTTTTCCATTTCCAAAATTAGTCATAATAGTTAAAATCGTTCAAGCAAATCAATGTGAAAAAAGCTTTATCTTTTCAGTACCTAGTGATGCTCTGGTGAACCTTTTTCATAGAAAATCTTAATTACTATATTGTTTCGAACGGATTTGGTGCAATTTTCATTTTTAGAATAACGCAATAATACGCACATTAAAATGTTTCAAAAAAGCCCGATTCAAACAAATAATTCTGGTTAAAAAAATAATAATTTATTAACAAACAAATAATGCGTTTTTACGAGATATTTTGCATATTATTAAATCATCATAGGTATTACCATATCCGACTATTATGTTATTTATCACGAAAATGAAAATATTTTTTATTTAGGTATTAAATTGACATTTACAGGCTTTTCCGGCATAGTTTCGGGCAGGACTAGTTTTTGGGCATTACACATCTGTCTACTACTGCAAAAAAAACCTATTTGTCTAAAACAGCGTTTTATCCACTTATTTTTTAAATATATTATTTTTTGGTATATAAAGAAATTACATTTTCAATATTTTAAACCTGACAAATAATTCTGTGCTTCATTTGAGAAATGGTATGCACCAATGTCAGTGGAAACCTCCACTTTCGTGAGAAATCTACTCAAAAGCGCCGGCGATTATGTACAAAAATATATATACTAAACATCGAAATATCAAACCTATTTACATTTTAATCAACTGATAAAATATGTAAGTAACTAATAATAATAGTGAGCATAACACCATATCACAACTGTTCTCCAAACAATTATAATCATACAACCCTTATTAACAATACAATTCCCCAAGTTAATGTGTTGAAATTCTATACGACTTAAATTAGGCACCTATTATATTGTGTAAATTAATTTTTGGATTACTTTAACATAATCTTAAACATACAAACAATACAACAATGATAGTGAAATACGAGTATTTAGTAGCTACGTAACCAAAATTATTCAATTTGTAAAATTATTACATAATATTTCCTAATATTCCCTCCGAAGGTTCCCGATACCTTTGTATTTAAGGTGGTCATTGGTTTTTAGATCCCTAATAGAATATCCAGGGGTAGTTTTCAATTGATTTTCTATTTAAAAGGGGTGGCGGAGGACGTAATGAGGGTTTTGGAATAGCTCCCTGTACCAAAAACGGATACTTCACAATCGCTACTGAACAAATTGTCTGGATTCAGGATCGAACTTATCGAAGTGGAAGAATCAAAACTTTATTTAAACAAAATTGTGTCTCGAATACTTTTGTCTTTTTCGTTCGTGGGTCTCGGACGGGGCGTTGGCACTTTATGGGGAATGTTTAATCCAACTTTTACGATCATCTTTTATTACGTTCTATCAAATATTTCCATACGGCTTTATAGTTTTATAGAACGATTTGACCGACCACAGTTTTAGAACTGCTGACCCGATATCAATTTTACAACAGAAAAAAAAAAACGAAAATTGAGTTTTGTGAGTTAATTGAACTTTGTATCACGTAGTTTAAGGTTTGAAGAGTGCTAGTAATTTTCTTTGATGTAATAAGAAGATCGAGTACACTGCTCTTGGTGTCTTTGTATACCCACCAATGGAGTATCCTATGTTCGAGTATTATTAGGTGAGGATGAGGGAAAGGAGTTTAATGATTTCAGTGCAAGTTATATTTGCGGCTATTATAAGCGAATTTAGAAATCTTCGCTTTCACTAATTTCTCATAATCTACGTCATCATACAATATCCGCTCCCTATGTGGAGTCCACAAACTGCCTCCAGGCCAAGAGATCGGCCGCCAGATCCTCCCAAGTCAAGTCCACGTCCCGCAGCTCTGACGAAAACTGCCGACGAATTGTCAACAGTGGACGACCAGGACGCCAAGAACCTGATGCCTTGTAAAATAGGCAAGCATGGCACTAATTCCTAATCGCCTAAAACTAATAATAGCACAGGAATGCATGGTATGGGGATATATTTTTGGCAGAAGACAATGCTTATCAGATTATGAGCCTTAGTGAAAACGGAGATTTCTATTCTTGCTTTTAATGGCCTAATTTATTATAATCTTTATAAAAAACGCACACTTTCTTAACATTTATTCTTCTTCCTCTTCTTTCACAACGTTCGCTCCTATGTGGAGTATGTGGACGTTACTAGATCCCTCCCGGAGACCCGATCACCTGCCAGCTCTCTCGCCTCTTCCCACGAAAATCCCGCATCCATCAGCTCCGCCGAGTACATCCGTAGGATGGTCATCGACGGTCTGCCAGGACAGCGGGAAGAGGCAGCTCGGGTTCAGGCTCTCCCGAGGCATCCGGAGTATATGCCCAAGCCAGGTCCACCGCTGCATCTTCACGACTCCAGTTATTGGAGGTTGCTGCGTCCGTTTCCGAATTTCAGCTTTGGCTATGAAGTCAAACCACCTAATGCTTAGTACCTTTTTCAGACATTTGTTGTCAAAACTCGACAGGCAAGCATTCTGAGCTTTTGTGAGGTGCCAGGATTCACATCCTTAAAGGAGCACCGGCACAATGCAGGAGTAAAGGAGTCGGCATTTGTGTTTGGACCGAGTATAAACTATTCATATATTCATTTCTTATTTTCTACAAAATAGTAGCACACTATTTCATGGATGGCATTAATATATTTATTTTTATGCATTATAGTGTGGAATATTCTAACTATTACACTTGATAATAAAAGAAATTTCAGTAGACAAAGAGGATAGAACGCCACACCACCCTATCGTGGCATACTTGACTTCTCTTGCTTCCTCCACATTCGTAAACTATTAGCTATGATTATTTATTAAATTTGTCGAACAGAACGTGTGTGTGTTTCATAATCAAGTGCTTTATTATTATCAAAAGGCCAACATACTTCCCCTTGGAACCATCTGTATGGGACTAAACTGACTAAACTATGTAATATCTTCAGCACATATACATTTATTTCGTTTCATAAATTACCATAGAAAGATGTATCTTAGAATATTTAATATTTGATTACATAGTAAGTTGATAAACCACTTTTCCCAAATAAAAAAAAATAAGTTAACTAAATTATGTAATTTTTGAAAGCGTATATGTAAGTACTTTTCTTAGCATGTAGTCGACTGCCAAATCTTCTGTTGCATGTTTTTTTAAATACAAAAACATAACTATTTTTAGCTTGATATGAGGTAACCTCGGTAATTGATAGCGCCCTTCAAGGAATAATTGTTACAATGCGCCCCGAAATGAGAACTCATCAGAGTATATCTTGTAACAATTTGGTTACAAGATCGTTGGAAACAGACCCCGCCGAAGAACAATAACTTCCGCCCCAATAAATCGTCCGTTTTGAATTTTTGATTGAGGCGCAATTAGAAGTACTCCTGATTTGATTTATTACGTTGGATTCGAGATTCGTTTCTACGCCAGGGCAGGGGTTCGAAAATCTAAATGGCTGACAACATTATTTTGAAAAACAAAACGACTACCTACCAAGACTTAAATAATTTAAATTATTTCCGTTCACGCTCACAAACATTTAAATATACAAATTTTTAACATCTCCAACATCATCATGGAGTTGCAAAATATCTAAAGAACGTACTGTAATTAATACATAACTTTAAATAACATACATAGATGGAGCGTTCAACACGCTGTGTGGAAAGGTTCTTGATTCGTCGCATATATTTATAACCAAACAAAATCAAAAATGGTAATCCAGTATAGCTGCAAGCAACCGATAACTATCCGAGCGTAAGTAAAAGAGGGGCTTAATACACGATGCTAACGCTAACTAGATTAGAGAGCGATCACACTGACATACCGTTCAATACCGCGATCGCAGATCCGATCATTGACCTATCTGAGCCGAGGGGAGCCGATCTACGCTATATCAGCGGCCTTTACGTCAAACGTCAAATCATCGCGCTTGTCGGTATTTTATTATTATGTTCGACTGCTTTTCCTCATATATTTGGCTTGCCGCAAACAGGCTAAATTATAATAAAGAATGGAATGAAGATTATGTGTCGAATAAGATATAACTCGAGGAAATGGCACGCGACTAGGTATGCGCTCGTTTAATAATCCCGGATCGATAGACTTTATAACCGCGTGTACCATGTGATCGCGAAAACGATTAAACATCCATTGTGAAGAACTCGTTTATCACGTCGCTAATTACCGAGACGGTACTGATCTGTTATCGAGCAACTGGTGTGGATATTCGCTGATCAGCAGAATGGGGAATGTTGTAGTAACTACATAAAGAGGCCACTTAACCCAGACCATGACAGGTCATAAGCCTTTTGTGATGTAAAACGCTCGAATATCCATGTTCCTGAATTTGAAAAAATTCTACCTCATCTCTGTAGGGATATAAAAATAAAATAGTATACTAGTTTGTCAATGAGGTTGCCTCCTTCGAACAAGAATTCACTAGTAGCGGCGTTTCCACACAAATTTTCTAAAAAAACCTTTCCCTAGGGTTGAATTTTATAACACCCACTTATTATCAAATTCCCACCGTCTAAAGACTCCACACTTTAGGCCAATACACGAAACGATGTGACGTAGAGTCCTAGTGATGGTCGTAGATGCCTAATTGATGACGTAGTGAGTGACTAGACATAAGACACGGTAGTATTTTAACCTGCACTGCCATCATCAGAACAACCAAGTGCAGGGTAATCTGAATATATTTATTACATGACGGTAAGAGATCACGTTTCCTTAGTGAGTCCAAGTATCACACATAAATTTTTGAAAAAAAAGCAAATATTATAAATATATCTGTTGACCCCCTTTCAAAGGGAGCTTAATGCGCCCACTTGCACGAAGGGCAAGACACTGCAGTCTGTGCATACCCTGCACTTGTGTAGCATTTAGTACTTTTTTGCACCCTTGGGAAACGGATAAGGAAATGCGTTTGTAGAATTTTTTTTTTTGTTAATTTTTCCTAAAAAAAATCAAACACAATTTTTTATCTTTTGTTGGATCATAAAATTGCAGCGGGGTGTGTTAAATTAAATTTTTTTTTTTTTAAGTTTTCAAAAATTTTTTTTTTGTTTTTGTTT
>JAGVSP010007447.1:0-11229 GCA_022494985.1 Micrasema minimum
TTAATAATTGTAACATAATAATGTAAATTGTGGTCGCCTCTTTATTTTGGTTATTAATTTTAAATAAACTTTATTATTAATATGTTTAAATGTATAAAACGAAACTATTGGTGTTCTCTAACATGGTTTGTTCTTTTATAATCCTATTTTTCTTGTATAAATCATGTAAAAAAGGCTTATGCCGTTATTGTAATAAATAAATAGAAAAAAATAAAATAAATAAATAATTAATGACTATCTTATAAATTATTTATTGTCATAACAAATGTATGCAGGGAATTTTCATGACTATATTGTTAGACGCGTGTTAAATGTTCAATAATCATAATTCATTAATATCTAATTACGTACATTTTCATTTTCTCCAATTTCTTTCGTTAAGTTCCAGTAAACTTTTATCCCGTTTTGGTTTTTTACTTGTGTTTACCAGAAATCAGAATAGTATAATCAATAACGGGTTATTGAAAAAATAGGTGTACATCTATAGTAAGTTGACCGCCTGTAGCACGGTGGACGGATTTGCACCATGCATGAGGTCGTGGGTTCGATTAGAAATATTTATTTACATGAGATTTCCTTTCCATATAAATATTTCATGTGTGATGTCCCTCCCCCCCGCTTGGAACTGTACAGAAGCGTAAGACTGATCATCCTCCTTCATGAATATAAAAATCTACAAGAATAACACTGCACTGTGAACCGAATTCAGTGCCACCAATGCACATGGGTAGGCGGATAAGGGAATGTAGTAGTAGTAGTAATCAAATGAATAATAGTAAATATAAATAAAACAGGAAACCTGCGGCCTCTCCCTGTTTCTGTTGTCCCTCTGGCTATGAAGTGCAGCATCGGCTTCCCGGCGCAGATCCCGCCTTCACACAGGTCCCGACAGGGACGTCCTCAACACGGCCCGCCTTGCTGGCCTACTCTGCGGAGTGTCCCGTCCACATAGATATGCTCAGATAGTTAACCAATAAGCTAATAAAACAATTGTATTAGCGAATTCCAACACACCCTACGGGCCACAACAGTGAAAGCTCAATTGACCCCAGTTCCCACCTCAACCCTAAAGAAAAATTTCTTCCAGTAGGGGGTTCCAACTCGACCAGTCCCGAGTTGAAAAAAAAAAACCGAGCCCTTCCTCAAGAACACCTTAGACCTCCACGAATGTAAGCTTCTAATAGTATAAGCGTATAGCATCGCAGTCTTTATAAACCATTTCCAAGCTTTTATATATTACTTTTGACAGCTCGATTAATTTATCGATAATAGATGTCCTAATCGCGTAACCGAATCGATTTATATAAAAATCGACTTATTTATGAAAGAAGTTTAATCATTTAAACACATTTATATTTAAATTTTGCACAGACATTTTGTAGTTTATAAACATACCCAGACGTTTAAAGCAGAAGTTTAGATTAACGAAAACGCTGTCGATTAAAAACCTTTTTCTTTAATACGAGTCTTTATTCAATAAAAAAATATTACAAAAAATTATTTATTTTATTTTACAAAAGAAACTTTAAAATACAGTACCGATAAACATCCTTAATAATATGGAAGTGGTGATCACGGTAGCAGTGCTACAGAAAACCCAAATATGCATAAGGACTATTTAATTGTCGTAATGTAAATTGAGATAAATTCTGAGTCGCGACAAAACCAAAAGAACTAAAAAAACAAATAGGTTTTTATTTAGATCACATTTTTATATTTTCTTTTTTCATGGAAAAAATATATATTATTGAATAATCTCGTTCCGCGACAATGTAGGCTCAAAAAAACATCGATATCGATAATTATCAGGAGCTAAAGAGCATGTGCTTCACTATCGTAAAGACAAAAATGAAGTATTGCATTTTTTCGGTCTATGGTTGACCTGTTCAATTATTACGGACTTTATAGGCGCCCTCTGTCAAAGGGTAAAGAATAAACACTTGGAATACTATAGTTAATAAATTATTTACACTCAAAGGATGTACCCAAGTATTCATTAATGGAGTTTTTTTTCAAATAGCGTGTAGGTTGGAAACTAAACATGGAACTAAATGTGCAGAAGAATGCAGGAAAAAATCGTTGTAAGTGAACGATCCCCGAAACATCTGTTTTATTTTATTAAACAAAATATTTTTCGCCATTTAATGTTCTAAACAAATATAATTCGATAATGAACAATAAAATTAGTAAGAAATACCTTAAAAATGTATTTTTACGAATCGATTTCAAATTAGGGTTTGGAACGTGATATTACAATCCACTAGTCGAAAGTGTAACCAATTTTAATCTCGGCCATCTTCAATGAGCGCTGGCGCGTTCGCGTTAGCTCAATGGCGTGCGTCGCGAGGTCAGCCGGCCGCCAATCAGAATCACACTCTCATTTCGAATTTCATTCGATAACGGAATAGCAAATTACAAGCTGTTTGGCAAATTCAAACCACGCAATTTCTTAAGCTGTTAGGGAAGCGGTTGTAAAAATATTAAAACTGGTTAATCTATAACACTCCTATGTACTATGGACAGTTAGGGGTAATTAAAAATACAATGTTAATTTTAAAATTTTAGGCTTTAGCTCAGTAATAGCGATAAAATATACTTTAACGAGATGAGGCAGTCATGAAAAGTCAAAAAATGAAAAGTCAGTGCGTGATGAAACTATATTATTATTAGTATTATTAGGATAAATTTATATAGCGACGGGATTTACCCGTTATATAAAAAAAAAAAACAATATACCTCAAGGGCGCTATTATATTGATTTTACAGGCTCGGGAAGCATATTGTCTAAGGTGAGTGAATTTATGACAGAACTATCATTGGATCGGGAAATGTCAATCAAAAGCGTGGGGTGCGAATATATGGTTTTAAGTTCTTTCGAACCATCAATATCACTCTCACAGATTGCGCACTATCCTGGTGGGAGAGCATACTCCATAGCAAAAGGTGGCCGCAACTGCCAAAAGGCGCGCTCTCCAAACTTTGTGCCCCTGCCTATATGCTGAGAGGTAGCTGATCGAAGTGTGAGAGCGTCTTTCACGCTAGTTTATCTTGGAATGCAAAAGCTCTTTTAAACTCATCTCTTTAAAATTTTATACTAAATGAAGGTTACTTGTACAGCGTAGATCGTTGTTTATGGTCATGTTAATGTTAATGCATACTTTACTGAAAAATCGTATATGAAGATAGCTGACCTGCATTTCCAAGGGAACAATTGCCGTCATCGAATGTATGTACCTTACATCCTTTTATTTTATTTCACCCTTTTCACCTCTATGGCTGCGAAATCCATGGCACTAACCAGGGCCAACACCCAAGAATATCAGTACTCTGGAGTTCTGAGAATAGGTGTCTTAGAAGAATATTTAGTCCCCATCGGGTTGTGAGTGAAACTATGTAAGGAACATCAGAAACGAGAGCGACAGACGGGTTTATGACCCTAGGTATTCTAACTGTCATCCGGCTGTAGTAGTTTCGCTGGCTGGGCCTTAGCTACCTGATGCCTTCCCGAGGAGCTTAACCATCGCGTACGCCTAATTTACAAGGCATCAGGTTACTGCCGATCCTGGACATCCACTGTTGACGTTCCGCCGGCATGTTTTGGTGTCGTCGAGCTGAACGTGACGTGCCCAGACCAGAAGTTCTCCAATCACATTGACTCATGGGACGTCGCAATAAGCGACCGTGAACCACGATTTTCCCACCACTTGATGGTATAAACGTTTTCGCGTCACATTGAACTCATCCGTTAAAAAGTTATCTTTTTCGGGATTATTAATTACCGCTTTAAATATGGAAGTAATCGCCAAAACTGTAAGTCCTAAGTAAAATCGGAATTTAGTTTTATACGGAGCTGGTTTAATGCGTATTCGCTGCACAAATGAATCATGCCATTTATTTGCTTTATATCACTTTGACGAAAGCAATTAAAACGAAACAGGTTTTGGTCAAAGTATGAGCCTTCATCTAAGGTTAAGATCTTAGGTTGCCAGCGATGGCAACGCGACACTCTGTGGACATGACACGTATTAGTCATTGTGATCGGTCAAATGCTTAGCACGTTTTTAAACACGTCGACAATCATCTGTGATTGAGCTACTGGTTTAGTAAGTCAAAAAGTATAGAAATTACGTTTTGAACCTCGGTTTACATTGATTTTTACATTAATAAAAACTGCGTAACTTCTAAAAAAATGAAGCGTCTTGTAAAAGTTATAAAATCTTAGTACCCAATGAAGATTTATTCATAAATAAGTTTACAGACTTTTTCAGGCATTCATGAATTCAAATTCGGTGGGGTACTAATTTCGGATTTCCGTCAGAAATATCACTAAAGTTTGCCTACATTTACGTGCCTAAGGGAAAAAATTTATTTTATTATTTAAAATTTAATTTAGGTCCTTTAAAAGCGAGATAAAATATCTTGTTTCGAAGTTAATAAACGAGATTTGAATGCGTATATTAAAAAAATTAAACATATTGACATCTCAAAGAGACTTCTGTCTGCTTTCGGCAACAATATGGAATATCTAGACTAGTTTAAGAGGCTTTTCTGGCACGTTCCTCACGTCCAATTCAACATTCTCATTCCACTTTTCTTCTTTTCCTTCTTTCCACCACGTTCACTAGATCTCTAGGCGGAGGACCCTCGGCACGAGCCGGAGTGCTCTCTGCGTCTCTCTGGCGGAGAACCAGGCCCGCATACATCAGGGCTCGTTCCACGAATTACATCCGGTAGGATGTCATCGACACGGTCTGCCCAGGACGGCCGGCCCTTCCCTGGAAGTGTTGAGAAGAGGACAGCTCGGGTCAGACTTTCGACGAGTAGCATCCGGAGTACATGCCAAGCCCAGGTCCACCACCGTCTTCTTGTGGATCCAGTTGTTGGAGGTTGGCTGCGTCGTAATCCCGAACTTCGTGTTGGTTACGAAGGTCCACAACATCTGAATTAGAGCTAGAAATACCTTCTAAAAATTACACTTGATTCATCAACAATTCAAGCAAAGTGAGCATTCTCTAGCATTTTGTTTGGTGGCTGGATTCACATCCTCTAAAGGAGTTCCGGACAGTTAATGCAGGAGTTAAGACCTCTTCGGCATTCTGTTTTTGACTAGTATAACGAAGTTCTGAAGAAAAGGGCGACAACATGGAACGATAAACATGAAGTGCTCATCCTCTCTTTTTGCGGCAGAAGCGTGACGTCATACATAGCTAGCTGACAAATTTCGGTCTAAATAGCATTTGTTAGCAGGAATAAACAATGCATGTTTAACGATTGATAGGTGACCGCCATCTAAGCGGAATATTAACCCCAATATTAAAAAAGGTTAATCCAACCTACTACAACTCGAGATTTATCAGATTTTGATTTGATTAGCAAATCGACAAAAAAAATCTAGATATTTGTCTAAATCTGTCGACATATTGATAATTGCCACTCATATGTACGTATTAGCACCGCCATGGAGAGTTTAAACAACATTATGTAATTCAATGTATGTAATCCGCGTATTTGCTTACATGATACACAGAGTTCTTGATGAAAAAACTCCAACGGTGGTCTGTTCGGCGCCGGGCATGAATTGTTGGCGTTCTAGCGGTCGGCCGCGCCGCGACGGCCCGATGACGTCCGACGCGAGCCCCTTGCTAAATTTGACTTGGGCCGTCACGCCCCTTGTTAATTTAAGAGAAATTAATTTAACTTTCAGATCCAAATCAGTAACATGTATACAATTTCAGTGGATGGTTCAAAATGTATTATGAAACCTCAAACTGTTTTTGCCTTTTGAAATTTCTCGAGAATTATATTTATTACACTTCAGATGTTGAAATAAAATATTCTATTTTGAAAATATTGTCTATATCTATAGTTTATAAAATTGTCTGTAAAAAAACGCATAATATTTTGTTTTGTTGTGCATATTTACGTTAATTGAATTTATGTATAGTGTTTTGGATAGCTTCAGAACAAAATGATACACCCCCCAATCCCCCTCCCGCCCTCCGACCATCCCACGAAACCCCCCTCTACTACAACACCTCCCCCCGCGAGCCCCTTGTTAAAAAATTGCTTTAGCCCACCCCCTGATTGTTATAAACGCATAGTACTTTTTAAATTGTAATAAAAATTTTTCTTAACGCTTATGGAGAAATTATCCTGCTTTATGAAACATTCTTTTTAACACAATATACTAATACATATTTCCCTTGTGTTACAAAGTTTTACATACTGAGACTTGATATCAGCAGCTAACACCAATAAAGATAAACATTTCCAGCTAATCGCTTAAACACTGGAAAGGTTTCAATGAACAGGAAAATATTACACGCCCTTACAATAACCGTCACTCCATGACGAACTCAAATACAGATCATTCCGTACAATCTCCACAGATACAGAGAAACTAACTCTGAAACGAATTGTTCACAATTTATATGTGTAGCTTGTCAGATGATGGGCGGAAGGGGAAATGTAGTCCATACAATCAAGTGGCCACTTAACGCCAGCCAATGAAACAGGTCCATAAGCCCTGTAAAACGCCTAGAAAACCCACATTACGTTCCAGAGTTTCTCCCACTTCTGTTCAGAAATTACATCACTAAAATATAGATAGTGGCCAATTACTGAACATACATGCCTAAATGTTATTATGTAAATCGTTCATTGTAACGACATTTAAGGTTTGATCCACAGATGCATTTGATCTGGTAAGTATAAACTGTCTAATGATCTTTGTCAACTATAAAATATAGTCATTAAATCAATATGATAATAAATCAAACGCTCATGAATTATCAATATAAAAATCGTAAGAACAGTTAACCTACCAGTTTTTCGAAAATAAGCCCGGTTTCCCACTAAGAAGATGGTGGAATGATATATCACCAAACGTTGTGACAATTGACAACCGCAATTTCACCCGGTTTACCATTGAAAATAATAAATCAGTGATGGGAATGGAGTTACTTGTATAACAAACATAATTCTGTACCAAACCTGTAATACAGAATACTAGTACTAAATTGACACTAGGCTCGCACACCAATGGTGCGCATAAGGCACTGGCATCGAGTACACCAAGAAGCAGTGTAGTTGACTTGACTCTTACTGAACGTAAGACTGATCAGTGCATAAGCTTCTGTACAGTCCAAGGTATCACAAAATAAAATTGAATTTATGTATTATCATAGTCATCCCGCTAATATTGCAGCATTCAATTTATTAATTGGCTTTATGTTTGTAGTGACGGACATATTTAAATTATCAAACAACGTTGTTTTTTTCACCACATTTATTCAGTTTATTTAAAAATATTTACTAGTTTCAAACGTTCACTAAACTTAAGTTTTATGTTAGGTCCCTAATGATGAAGGGTTTCTTAAGTAGTGCTTGTACAATTTACATGGCCAAAAGTACATTATTGGGCAAAAGTGAGCTGTTAAACATTTATCTTCCAATTCACCCCATCGTTCTGATGTTTTGAAATGAGTAAGAATTATAATTATTTTCAATTCTTAAAGCTCGTGTTGTGTATTGAAAAGACAAAGTTGCTATTGATTAATACTTATTTGATATGAGGGTGATCAATAGGTGCACGTGCAGTATACTAGACTTTTAAAGACAACCTATAAGACTTTAGTATGATTATCTATAACTGAAGTTATTAGAAGATTTTTTACAGAATTTTCAAATTCATTGAAAATCATATTATACCCACGAAAAATAATTATTAGAAGGAACATATTATATTTGTATATAACACATTTATGACATTATATTATTAAAATATTATTAATAATGGTATTCCACTAAAAATATTTCTAAAACCTCATTTCATTGAACATTATACTAATATTTTTTCTGTGCTATAGTTGACTGGATTTGACGATTCCAGCGGAGATGATTCCTTCAGCGGAGCATATTCCTGAGCGTCTCGACTGCCACAGCGATGGACTCCAGGAGGCTACGTCGTACGGCAAGAACCAGAGACCCGGAAGGAGCGAGACAGCTGACCAAGGACATCGCCGGCCACCGCAGACCTCCCCAGATCATACCACCCTGTAATGTAACGGAGTATTGATCATCTGAGAGGTTCGAAGGCAGACTTAGAGAGATTGTAGTGCTTGGAGGACCGAGATCACGTCTTGCTCGCAATCCCGCCATGTTTTGAAATGCACAGAATCTTTCATTGGAGTTGATGGATACGACGTACATGTTTCTGAAGCCGGCAGTGCGGTTCCACAATGTTTTTTACTTTGTTTTTATTCTCTACGCCAAATATCATTCCGGGAAGTCTCCCTAGTAGCTGAGGCTGCTGATGGAGTGTAGAACTGTAGTCCGTGAAGCGCTCTGGTAGGAGCAGCAAGCGCGCGAGATGCGCAGCTGCCCGAGGTTCACCTGCAGCGCGCTGCGCAAACCGCACGTCCGCCTCCGGAAACCACAGCACATCCACTGGCTTGTGCAGCCTCCCCGCCAAGTACAAAAACTCCCAGTCAGCAAATCCGCCGATCAGATCCCTCTTAGGCTTACAACTCCGTATATTAATCAGCCACCGGCCTTCCTCCGCCACGACTAGAGTGTTAAAATACACCTGGCGGGCGCCGATGCTCATCCGGTAACTATGGAACTGGCCCCTCACCGTAATACTTGAGAAAAGAGTAATGGTCGCCGTTCTTCTTCAGGTTCGCGCGTGCCACTGCCGGGGTTCGACCGCCGTTATTAAGAGATCGATTCATCTGGTCGCTTTTGTTGGACCCGATTTTTGCTGTATCAACCGCCGATTCGTACGCGAAAGAAAAACGCACGACTTTTGGGAATTTTCGACAAGACCTGCTGTAACACCGTACGGAATTGCACGAGCGCCGACATGGCTGAAGGCGTTGCCATGATTAGACTTAAATAATACAATTTATTTATAGTAAGAAATGAGTTTGGTGACCCGCTTGACCTAACCTCAGCGACGTCAAATTTCGCAATGATGCTAAGAGATTTCATCGTATGTAGTTGGAGTTTTCTAAAAATGATTTTATAATATTTTGAGCTTGTATCCACTTCGCAAAATAAATAAAAAATTAACTCAATACGATAGTTGACTGATACGCCAAACATAACCTTTTACAAAGTTAATTATCAGCGTTAAACCACAGAGAACAGACTGATCGAGACCAACAGATAGAAATATAGAACAAATGATGCCATAGATCTGTTTAAGATACCTGAGTTCAACTAATTATTCTTATCGGTGAACAGGATTATCAAGTTATTTAGAAATCCTTTATTTCTTCAACACCGTAAACTGGTTTCCAAAATCAAATTTGAAATCAAAAATCATAAGTAATCTAACAACGACATTGTTCATGTTTTAATATTAAAAAGTCATCGATTGCTCGAGATTTATCGTTTGGACCGTTGTAAAATAGGATGGTATAGTTCGCGTCATGTAAAAAAAGACCTGCAATTAAGCGATTATCGGCCTTATTTGCCGACGCGGGGTGGCGAGTACACTTTGCGCAGACCAACCCCCTGCAACTCACCAACCACGTCTATTACTTGACGCACCTATACTTAGAGTTAAATAGAGATAGGACGACTCGGCTGCTGAATTAAGTTATCAAAAACCGGGTTTAATTGTCCGTAATTCATATAACTGCTAAAACAAATTTTTAAAAATTTTTAAAAATTTTAAAAGGGCTAAAAAATTAATTTTTTTAAACAAAAAAAACCCATTTTTTTAAAAAAAAAATTTGAAAAAAAAACAAAAAAACCTTTTGAGAAAAATTATGGTTAACCCATGCGGGGCTGATATCAGATATTTTTGATATCTCAACAGAGACAGGAAACTCTGGAAACGAATGTGGGTTAACAGGTTGTCAGATAGGGGGGAAGGGGAATTTTGTAAATACATCAAGGGGGCCCTTAACCCACCAAATGACAGGTCATAACCCCTGTAAAACGCTAGAAAACCCACATTCTTTTCCAGAGTTTCTTGTCTCTGTTGGATACAATAAATTTTAAGTTTTTTAATTTTTCGAGCAAGCTGCCGATTTGTATTGGACAAGCCAAATTTTAAAAAACACTCATTTGATCCACAGTTATTTGATCGGATGACTACACTGCGGGATTTTTTCAATTATAAAAAAAAGGTCATTATAAAACTGGAAAAATAAATAAAACGTATTTTTTTGAACCAAAAGGGTCGTAAGCAGTTTTTTTTCCATTTTTTTCAAATAAAAATGGTTCAAATAAAAAAAAGTTATTATTTTATCACCAAAAGGTCCTCAATTTTTATGTTCTTTAACGGGTTACTGTTAAAAGTTGTGAAAGTGGGGCATTTAGTTTGTCTAACAATAAATTTTATACCAAAAATTAATTAGAATAAAAAATTTTCAATTGACCTGGTAGAAAACCCCCAGTGCGGTGAAAAGCAAAAAAAAGAAAGAAAAGAGAACAGGGTTTACTGCCTCTAAAATATCAAAGGGGGATGTGAAATGCTTTTTCTGGAACACTTCAAATTTGGGGGTTTATGGTTTTTATGAGTATTGCAGCATTCAAATATCAAGTGAAAATGTTTGTTGGGTCTAGGAAAAGTTCACCCCGTCAACATGTAACCACTGTCAAAGCTTAACTAAAATAACTAGAATTTTGGTAAATAGTTAAGATGTTTTTCTGTAACTAAAACTTAAGTAGTGCTCCTGTGTTTGTTTCAAATTTTATTTATTTCAAAACCCTTTTTTAAATTTCTTAAAAAATTAAAAGTTAAAATTCCCGTTTTAAAAGATTTTGTTTTTTAAATTTTTTTTCAAATTTTAAATCTTTGTGTATTGCATTTTAAAATAATTTTGAACGCAAAATTAATTTGAGAACTTTAAAAAGTGGGGCCCCAAAGTTACGCTTTTTAAATTATTAAAACTTTTCAAACGATCTAAGATGAATTTAGGGAAAAAAAAATGAAAGAAAGTTTTAAAAACTAAAAAAAATAAAATTTCATTTTAAAATACATAAAAAATTAAAGGGTTTTCACAGCTTTGAAATAATGCATTATTATTATTAAAAATTTTAAAATGGTATTTCCCCCAAAAAAAATTTCTTAAAAATCATTTCATTTTTAAAATTTTATATTTTTCTGTGCTTAGTTGACGGATTTTGACGTTCCAGCGGGAGGGTTCCTTCAGCGCTTCTGACGCTCGACTGCACACGATGGACTCCAGGGGCCCTTCTTCTAGGGAAACCCCC
>JAGVSP010007448.1:0-15468 GCA_022494985.1 Micrasema minimum
AATTAAAAAAAAGCCCTGATGAAGGAGCAGTGTCTCCGAAACCGTTTGGCGTGTTAAAAAATTAAAAAGTAGTCTAAAATAAAAGTTGTTTAATTTCATAACAAAGAAAAATCTTAATGTGGTGTGGAGAAGTATCTACCTTCAAGAGTAAATTCAAAATTGATGACGTCATATTTAATATAAAGACCCTGACCCAACAATGTGATTTTTTTAAATCTTTGTCTTAATTTGTTAAATATTCCAATTTTCAAACATTAGAAATACAACTCAATCTGCAAATATCCGATTGTTTTTGCTTGTTTTGAATGTCTGCGTGGTCTCGTCCGTCCGGGTCGAGTCCTCTGAGCAAGTGGTCGTTGTCCTGACGAAGAGAAGCTAACACCAGCGGAAGGGTACTGCCCTCGGTCTGTCAGCTCCTTCCTTCACGAGAGGCTTGTGAAATTCTCTTCCGGGTCGACTATGTATAGTCGCCCAGCAGTGCTCACAGTAGTACTGAAAAAATAAATTAATTTATTAATTTATAAATTGGGCTGTCGATGATTTAGGAATTTTGTATTTCATTCTAGGCGAATGGGGTCTTAAAAGTTGCACAAGTGCATTTAATTGTAAAAGTTATACCAATTCCAAGCGTTATGTATCGATTAGGGTGTCCTAATGCGTTACCGAATCGATTTCTCATAAAAATCGACTTTATTTATGAAGAAGCTTTAATCAATTTTAACACATTTATATTTTATTTTTGCTCAACATTTTGTAGTTTATATAAACATACCCAGACGTTTAAAGCAGAGTTTATATTACGAAAGCGCTGTCGTAAAACTTCTTTTTTTAACAGTTTTCATTCAATAAAAAATATTACAAAAAGTACATAATTTCTTTGCAAAAGAAACTTTAAATACAGTCCCGATAAACTCCTTAATTGGAGTTTGTCATCGGGTGCAGGAGCTACAGAAAACCCAAATATGCAAAGGATTATTTTATTGTCGTAATGTAAATTGAGAAATTCTGTGTCGCGACAAACAAAGAAAAAAAAACAAATAGGTTTTAATTTAAATCACATCTTATATTTTTTCATGGAATAAATCAATTTGAATAATCCTCGTTGCATAAGTAGTCGTTCAATAAACATTGATATCGATAAATATCGGAGCTAAAGAACATGTGCTTCACTATCGTAAAGAAAAAAACATGAAGTATTGCATTTTTCGGTCTATGGTTGCCTGTCAATAATTACGGAACTTTATAGGCGCCCATGTGTCAAAAGTAAAATAAACGCTTGGAAGAGATATAGTATTAGTTAGGTGCCCTCATGTCTAGGCTGAGATAAGCATTGTGGTGATACCGCCATTCGTCGTACTCCGACGGGAGCCGACAGAGCCGAACAAAATTCGATACGGGGCTGGTTCCTGATTGCACGCACTTCCTGCTCGGAGAAATCGCCGATTCATGCCATCCATTTTCACGAGCGAGCACCCTGTTTTACAGTCCCAGGGCTATCGGAGGAAAATCGTACAAATGGGGTAGCTAGACACCTCAGACACGGTAGTATTTTTCAAGTATGTCACTTCTCTGAAATACTTGTTTGAGGTTCAAGCCCCTCTGTTTGTGATGTCCACTCGTGGTAAGAAGAGATACTGGGTTCTGGATTGGGAGTCACCTTACTGGATTCTGGATTGGGAGTCACCTTAGTGGATTCTGGATTGGGAGTCACCTTACTGGATTCTGGATTGGGAGTCACCTTACTGGATTCTGGATTGGGAGTCACCTTACTGGATTCTGGATTGGGAGTCACCTTACTGGATTCTGGATTGGGAGTCACCTTAGTGGATTCTGGATTGGGAGTCACCTTACTGGATTCTGGATTGGGAGTCACCTTACTGGATTCTGGATTGGGAGTCACCTTACTGGATTCTGATTGGGAGTCACCTTAGTGGATTCTGGATTGGGAGTCACCTTACTGGATTCTGGATTGGGAGTCACCTTACTGGATTCTGGATTGGGAGTCACCTTACTGGATTCTGGATTGGGAGTCACCTTACCTGAAGACAAGTAACGTTAGCGCAGAAGAAAGGGGCGAACTTGCCCCCACAGCGAGCCCCCTGACACTCGTCACACATCTGATCATCCAGGACGTAAGGCTTCACCTGAAATGTTAAAAAAAAACTTAAATAATAAATAAAGTTGAAATTTAGCTATATTCATTTCATTCGTTCATTCATTATACCATATCCGCTCCCTATGTGGAGCGTATATGGATCCACAAACTGCCTCCAGGCCAAGCGATCGGCCGCCAGCTCCCGCGCATCCTCCCAAGTCAAGTCCACGTCCCGCAGCTCTGACGCAAACTGCCGACGAATTGTCAACAGTGGACGACCGGGACGCCGAGAACTGATGCCTTGTAAAAATAGGCAAGCATGGTTAAGGCTCTCGGGAGGCGTGCGTAGTATATGGCCTAGCCAGCCGAAACGCCTTCGCCGGATGACAGTAGATACCAAGGTTTGCTGTGTCCGTTGCCTCACCTCTGTGTTCCTTACAAAGTCAAACCACCGCACACCTAAATATTCTCCTAAGACAGCTATTCTCTGCAGTGAGAAGTCTGGTATGTTGGGCCCTGGTTAGGTGCCACGATTCGCAGCCATAGAGAAGAACAGGTGTGATGCAGGAGTTATAAAGGCGGCATTTTGTTTTAGCCGAGTAAATATCCGATCTCCAGACAGCTTTCATACTGTTCATATATATTCTTAGTATAAAATATCTGTCACAGAAATCATAAATATTGTACTTGATATTGCTAAATTTTCATTTTGACATTTCCATACCTTAGTAATAACTCTTTTTTTATTTTTTTATTATTAATTTGCCACATTTTTTACATTCTATGAATGCTTTTGCATATTATACTCGTAATAAAATTTCAATATTCTCTTGCATGGTATGTAAAGTTCTAATATTTATAATAATTTCAATATTTTCATACATAGTTTGTAATGTTTTAATGTTTATAATAATTTCAATATTTTCTGGTATTTAATGTATTAATGCTATAACAGTTTTTATATTTTCTTAGTTTGTAATGTTTTAATAATTATAATAATTTCAATATTTCATTACCATTAGTATGTAGTGTTTTAATATTAATTTTTCATATTCATATTCAGTTTGTTATGTTTTTAATAATTTATAATAATTTCAGTAGTTTATTAGTATGTAGTGTTTTAATATTTATATAATAATTCCAATACCGTAGTGGTATGTAATGTTTTTAATTTTTATAACCATTTAGGACTGCCAATACCCAGCTCTTAGCTTATTTGGCAGTCCAGGACCATAAATATGTAACCTTAATGTGTACACACTAATTAAATAAATAAATATTATACACTGGTAAACTTAACATTAATCTATTTTTCTTCTTATATTGTAACAAATATATATCATGTCAAATGTGATGGTTTTTGAAAGAAATGTGAATACGACCGTATGTAATATTATAGTAAATGGAGACAGATTGAAGCAGGTTGAAGAATTTGTATATTTGGGAAGTATGTTTACAAGTGACAGAAATGTGGATAAGGACATTGAGAGATGGAAACAGAGTTAATGGTGCCTTGAAATCTATAGTGGCAAATAAGAAGCTAAATTGGCAGTACAAACGGAGTTCTCTGGTACCAACCCTTATGTATGGTAGTGAAGCGTGGTGTTGGAAAAAGAAGGATGAAAGTAGACTGAATGCTGCTGAAATGCGATCTATGTGTGGTAAGACTATGTATGATAGGTGTTCAAATGTCCAAATTGGAGCAGAGTGCAAGACTGAGATAAGCATTATCCACAAAATTAAGGGCTTTTACGATGGTTTGGTCATGTGGAACGAATGAGTGATGAAATAACGGCCAAAAGAAGTTTAAATGCAAGTGTGCCTGGATGTAGAAGCCGAGGAAGGCCGAGAAAGACATAAGTACGACAAGTACTTGAAAGTGGATATCTGAAAAGTCGGAATAATCGGCGTATGTGCATGAGAAGATGTATGAATGTAGAGGAAGCAAAGGAAGTATGTCAGGACAGAGTGGTATGGCGTTCTATCCTCTCTGCCTATCCCTACGGGGAAATGGCGTGATGGTTAGTTAGTTAGTTAATAAATACAGGTTGACAACATTTTGAATATGTACGAATACTTGTACACAAATTACTGGATTAATATCTTCTCAACAGAATGATGACACCAGCATAGAAAAATTCTGTAAAGCGGAACGACGAAGACGATTTCAATATATATAGTAGTTCCAAAATTTGTCATATATGGTTATCAGATGATGGGCGGAATGGGGAATGTTGTAGTGCGTCAAGTGGCCACTTAACCCAGCCAATGACAGGTCATAAGCCCCGTAAACGCCCAGATAACCCACATTCGTTTCCAGGGTTTCTCTGTCTCTGTTGGGATACCAATAATAGAGGTGTTTTATTTCATAATTGATTAAATAATGTACCTCAACCCGCTTGTCTATATCGCCATGTTGTAGCTGCACGAATCTCGCCGAAATGGCAGCTATGTAGCTCTGCTGATTGCTGAACGCGACCCTCCCAGCGCCCTGAAATCAATTCATTGATTAAGAAATACAATCGAGTAAACATAAGGGTTAAAGATTGAGTGTGTAGAGACAACGCATCCTCTTAAGAGCATACTAAACCACGTGACTAGCGGCCGCTTTCCCATACAAACGCATTCGTCGATTTCACCCTAGAATTTAACATTAGAGCAACGATAGTTTTTAAAAAAATAAAAAAAATATTTACTAAAGAACAATAAAAACACATATACATTAAAAAAAATTAACAAAAATCCCACCAAGGCATAGCCTGTTTGTGGGTATACTGTGAAAGTCAAACAGTATGCACGTGGAAAAAGAGAAAAACAAAGTCATGTAAAAATGGAAAAATAACAGATAATGTAAACAAGATAGTTTTAAAAAAAAAGAATACAAGATATTGGTATCTTTATACCGGAAGAAGAAGGGAAATAATTATAATATATAAGATAAAAAATGACGTAGATTATGTTATAGTTATGGTCTTTATAGTAAGAATGATTCTACCTTTACACTATGTATCCAACTTTGTGTTAATTTTTAAAAAGTTGAAAAATTTTGAAAATTTATGCACACATTTTAGATATCGACCAGATGCGTGTTTGTAACGACTCTTTTATTTTATATTTGTTACAGGAGATAAATAAATTATTTGTCTGGTCGATATCTAAAAAGTGTGAAAAAATCATTGCTCTAATGTTGAATTCCATGGAGAAAAACGTTCGAGGAAAACGTTCGTATGGAAAGCGGCCGCGAGCCACGTGGTGAGCCTCTAACTCTTGTAGAGAAAGTAAGGACTAGTAGTTCATCTATGGCTATATTACACTAGGGATTCCGTTATTTAGAATATTACAGAAAAAATCCAATTAAGTAAACAAGATTGCTCTACCAACAGGCATAACCATTGGGCAGGTTGGGTTCAGCATATCTGGCAGGTCAAAAACAATCACATGCAGATGTCTTTGTGAAGTAATAGTTATCAGGTAGAGAACAGACCTACATCGATCAGAATTTCTGAGTTATGTATGCGACCACCTCACCTGGAAGAAGTGAACACTCCAAATGGACGATCATCCCTCCTCCCCCATAATGACTGATAGCCAAGCAACCCTAGTAAAAAGTCGGTTGGAAGAGCCAAGGATAATATCCATACTCCATTTAGGTACAGGTAGCGCAGAAATTTCTATCTGTACTCTCTCTACCATTACAAAGAGTATCGAGCCTCATTGTGGCGACCAAATAATCGAACTGTTCTCACCTTAGAGTAATGACGCGCAGGCTATAGAGGGGCCCTAACGGTCAAAAACCATCTATGTGATTGTCAAACACGAAGTTGGCTATAGTTTGCAGCAAAACAAATGCCAATGTTTTTACAAATGCCTAATGCGGCCTTGGCATATCGACAGTAATCAACTGTCACTATCAACAGTAAAACATACTTTAATTTACAAATTGATCACCTAAATTAAGAAAAACTGGTAAATAATGTCAATATGTTGATAAAAGGAAAGTTTTTATACAAATAATACCCATGTTAGGACAATATATGCCAAAATCAATGTAAATCAAAATAAATTATTTATCGAAATCAATTACCTGTGAAATGTGACTCCTTTAACACCTTTGACACTCTTACTGCTACAACCAAGCATACTACAATTTCACCATTGCCGTTTTTGATGATTAAAATCAGGAAGTATCCACGTTATTTACTAGCAAAGCGACGAAAGTGACGTTACGCGTCTGTTGTCAAACAATAATAATGGCCGCCAGCAGAGTGAAGTTGTCGCTAACCAAAAATTTGCAACGCTTTCGCTCTATGGGAAACGGCGAAAGGGCCTCTCTATAGCCTGCGCGTCATTACTCTAAGGTTCTCACCTTAGGGTACTTGAGTTCAGGGTCTGTAACGATCCCGGCGTAGCAGACTCCCCCGTACAGCCTGTCCATAATGGTGGCGAGCTCGGCCGCCTTGAGGGGGCGCGGGACGCCGCCCATAAAGACAGTATTCCTGGGGTCCAGCGGAATGCTGGCGTCCAGGACGAAGTCGGCGTCTCCCAGCCGCCAGGGCCGGATCTGCAACGGCTTGTCCTTGATTGTTTATGAGGAGACGCAGAGATACAGCTTCTACTCGTCCGTTATGCAAGCGTCCATCAATCGCTGGACGGAGCTCTCTCATCCTGAATAAACAAGAACAAACATTCTATCAAGGCAGCGTTAAAATTTTAACTAACTAACCATCACGCCATACCACTCTGTCCTGACACACTTCTATTGCTTCCTCTACATTCATGACATCTTCTCATGCACAGATACGCCGATTATTCGACGTTTCACATGTCCCACTTTCAAGTACTTGTCGTCACTTGGTCATAGCAATGTCTTTCTCGGCCTTCTCGGCTTCTACATCCAGGCACACTTGCATTTAAACTTCTTTTTAGCCGTTCTTTCATCACTCATTCGCTCCACATGACCAAAACCATCATAAAAGCCCTTTCTTAATTTGTCGATAATGCTTTTTCTCAGTCTTGCACTCTGCTCTAATTTGACATTTGTACACCTATCATACATAGTCTTACCACACATAGATCGCATTTCATCAGCATTCAGTCCTACTTTCATTCTTGTTTTCCAACACCTATGCTCTAAGTTCGACATTTGTACACCTATCAAACATAGTCATACCACAATTTCGTCTGAAGATCGCATTTTAACAGCATTACAGGTCACTAAAAACTAATTATACCATTACGCCATTTCCTCGAAGGGGTATGCGGAGAGAATAGAAACGCCACACTCGCCCAGTCCCCTCTTTTTTGTCTTTGTCCAATGGGCATGGCATGACTGAACCTGGCATTTGTTTCACGTTTTGTTCCGTAAAAGGAACGTTTTATGAACTTAATTGATCGATGCTTAGTGGGGTAGTCCCCGTGTGCGCCCGCTGGGCGGCCCGTCCCGCTGTTTTGTGCCGTACGTGCGTGGAGGGTCTCATAATGATATCCCATTCCACTAACATCATCAATGTATTGTGTCCATTGTTTGATATGGATTACAAATGGTCTTTGGATAGGTATTGTGAAAGGTATCGGCATCGGGACGTATGAAATAGTGTCTGCCAGAATGATGATAGTGTGAGATGCACACATGCGTTCTGTCCCCTCCCCTCTTTTCCTAATGCTTGCCCTCCATATGAGATTCCACCGACTAAGCGGAAGCACGGGTGGATTCACTGGTGTGGGGGGCCTGGCGATGGCAGTATGCCGGTCTCCATACGGTAATAGTAATTACTAAAAAATAATGATCGGGAGGCGTTAGAAACTAATAATACACTACCGCTGTTAATTTGGGCCGTCAACTCTGGTTGCTTGGGTGATGGATTGCAAAGACAATTATTGTAATACATAATCCGAGTTTAAGTGGTGAAAGGGGCCAATGAAAATCAAAGGTCATTCGCGTACATAACGTAAATCATCCGTATTTTTATCGACACAACAAAATTTTAAAATCGCGGTTTAGCTTGTTTGAAAAAAAATCGGTCAGAGTTGTATTGGACTGAAAAAAGACTCAAGGAGTCTTTAAAGCAGTCTAAGGTAAAGGGTAGGGCCTTCTCATTGTAAGGATAGGAAGGTCCTTTAAAATAAAGTATTGTGATAAGGTAACGGCAGGGGACGTATGAAATACGAATGCACACATAGCGTTTGTCCCCTCCCCTCTTTTCCTATACACCCACCATATTAAAAAAAAAACAAAAAACAAAAATATATCACCAAGGCAATAGCCCTGTTCGTGGGTATTATTAAGTATATCAATGTGAATATTATTTCACACTCTTTTAAAAAGCGATTTAACATTTAATCCATGAAATATAAAAGAAAAACAGAATGAATATTTTTCTTACTTGAAATAGAAGAAATGCGTATCCCTTGGGTGGAAAGTAGCTCTTGCTCCTCTGTTTTGTTGTATATTGTATCGACCACCAGAGCCCTCAATCCCGGAACGGAAGATGTTATTCTCATCTGCAACAATGGGATTAACAATTCCACTATTGTTAAATTCACCTACAAACCTATCACCACCCCTACCCATGAAAGATGAACCTGTAAAACTCCTCCCCAAGAGCCACACGAACCTTAAACACAGAAAATATGAAGCCAAAGCAAAGAGACACAGTACTACTTTTTGGTCAGAGGGAATTATGTGTATTATGCTGTCAAGCTCTACAACATGCTCCCTTTGGCCATCAGAACAATAAAACAGGAACTTGTTTCAAAAAAAAGCTGTGTCAAATTGGATAGTGGAGGTTGGGTAGAACTAATATAAAACAAATTATTCAACCAACAAGATAGTCTTCCTTTCATAATTTTAATTTTACAATCAATTCAAAACACACATGTTTGGATCCATTGAATGTTAGTAATTAAAAAATAATAAACAATTGTAAAATTATCCTCGGCTACGGGTTATAATCAGTAGAGGACAAATTTTGTATTTTTAATTTGTACTTTGGTAATAAGTTTTAAATAAATAATAATAAAAAATAATAAATATTGGTCAAGTACTTAAAAATCACGCAGCAAATACAAAAAGGATATCTTTTTTTATTACTATCCAAGATCAAGCGTATCATCTTACTTTTGGACAGCTCGATTATGTATCGATTTAGGGATGTCTAATGGCGTTAGCGAATCGAATTCTCATAAAAATGATAATTTTTATGAAGAAGTGTTTTAATCAACAACTTTTTGAGTAGTGACCAAATACTTGTAACAAAAACTGGATTTCACACCATTACGGGCTAGTAATTACAATTTGACTTAATTTAACTGTTAAGACGAGAAATATTATTAGGAAAATATGGGATATCTAGGCGTTTACAGGGCTTATGGCCTGTCATTGCCTGAATGACATAAATTTTTGACGCGGTTTGAAATATAGCTCTTTTTTCAAAATCGCTACTCGTCGCAAAAATCCTCCATAGCGCGAATTGCGGACTGGGTGTGAACTCACAGCAAAATAGGCGCTCATCAACGGAATTGAATTTCACCGCCCTACCACGGTAGACGGATAAGACGTCATTAGCCAATAACGCGGTCGTAAAAAGTCACTCGTAATTTCGTGTTTTTAAAACAAAAATTTATAAATGAAAACAAAATTTTTGATCATTGTGTTATATAATTGTTATTGAAATTGGAGATAATTGGTAAAATATAACTTTAAAAATTTATAGGGTTTTAAAAGGATATTCATGTTTATCTGGAAGAACCCTAATTCCTCAATATGTTATATCAAATGGATATTGTTATAGAGATAACTTTAAAAAAAACCCATAAAACAACATTTGAGTGTGTCCAAATACTTGTGTAGACAAAAACTTCACACTGTTAACACTCTCTGTCATGCGTTTAAGCCTGTTAAACCAACTACCACAGGTATGAAAAATATTCAGATTGGCGTTTTACGACTTTACCTTCGTCTAGGTCGGTGTGGTAAAGGCCCGCCGCCGACAAACCTTTTCTCGAGAACCTCTCCCCGCCGACTCTCGAGCCCCCGTGCTGGGTCGGGCAGGACCGGGCAGGGGACCCAGAAACCATCCCTGACAGACCTGAAATCAAAATATGGCTGGTTTGAAAAAAATCACCTGACGAAGACACAGGGCATTTTTCATTCACCTCCCGTTCTAAAAACCCGGAGAATCTAAATGTCGGTTGTAATTTGCTACACATTTAAACGATATTTACAACAAACCGATTTCACCCACAGAAATAAATGACAAATTCTATCCTCCGGTTAGCTAGTCAGGACTTTCGTCCGGCAACAGTGCAGCGGTGTTGTCAATGCTTTCAAGATGTTTCCTTTGGCAAGCTAGAATCAAGTTTTAATATGTTTTTTTGATATGATACCAATCCAATACAATTTAAAATATTGTATATTAACATTATAACATTTCCATTTAAAGCTATTTTCAACCCATAAAAAATTTGAGTCGAGTTGTCAAACGATCAAATACGACGCCATTTTTAAATGCGTTTTACAATGAGGGTGGGATAGAAAAAACTAATTTTACCGGACTACTTGTCAAATACTGTAAAAATCCAACCCGGCAAAAATGTTTCAAGACATTTCGTTATTTTAGTTATAATCGAGTTTTATTATGTTTTTATAATGTGATACTAATCCAAAACAACATAAAATATTGGATTATCATTATATTATTTCCATTTTGACTGTTTTTCAATGCATTAAAAATTTGAGTCGAGATGTCATAACTGTTACAAACGGGACGCCATATTTAAATGTGATTTAAAAGGGGAACAAACCTCTGACTATCTTTAACCACGTTTTAAATGAGATTTACAATATTTTTGCGATAATCAGAGGTGATGAAAGGCATTTTCAAACTTAACTGCGATTTAGTAGGACATTTGCGATAATCAGGTTTTAAACGGAGGTGATAAGAAAGGCCCACAGTCTCTTATACTTGAGTCAAATGTATTTTGTTGTTTTTCTATGATAAATTTACATATTTGCTATTGGCTCCCGATGAGAAACGGCAAAATTTCGGTTTATCGGGACGGCATTATTTTTGTTCTCAAATGTTATGTTTTATTTTCTCAATAAATAACTTTCTCTCCGCTCCCTATGTGGAGCATATGGAATCCACAAACTGCCTCCAGGCCAAGCGATTGGCCGCCAGCTCCCGTGCACCCTCCCAAGTCAAGTCCGCGTCCCGCAGCTCTGACGCAAGCTGCCGACGAATTGTCAACAGTGGACGACCAGGACGCCGAGAACCTGATGCCTTGTGAAATAGGCAAGCGTGGTTGAGGCTCTCGGGAGGCGTGCGTAGTATATGGCCCAGCCAGCCGAAACGCCTTCGACGGATGACAGTAGATACCAAGGGTTGCTGTGTCCGTTGCCTCACCTTACAAATTCAAACCACCGCACACCTAAAATTCTTCTAAGACAGCTATTCTCTGCAGTGAGAAGTCTGGTATGTTGGGCCCTGGTTAGGTGGCACGATACGCAGCCATAGAGGAGAACAGGTGTGATGCAGGAGTTATAATGGGGCCATTTTGTTTGAACCGAGTAAACATCCGATCTCCAGACAGCTGTCATACTGTTGAATGCGGCGCCCGCTACTCCAAGCCGCACTTCCAGTTCTTTCTGAGCTCTGCCAATTTCTGACATGTACGCTCCCAGGTATTTGAAGCTCTCGATGACAACAAAGAACATTATCGATGGCCGGTTCTCCCAAAATACCCTTTGCACCACTGGGTACGGATAAGGGAGTGTACCTTGTATTATTTTCATTTTGTTGATGACTTTCATTGTAGTGAAAAAATATATTATTATGTTTTTAACAACACCCTTATTTATAACTTTTTTATCTTGAATCGTTGCTATAGCGAAATAAATAAATTTTAACGGTTTAAAATTTCAACCAATTTTTTTATTAGGGCGTATAAAAATAACCTTAATATCTTCCAAGACAGCCATTTAAAAAAAACAGCAATTGTTATTTTATTTTTTTATTTATTTGTTTTTTATTATAGTACTACCTGCTGAAGGATGGTCTCCCCGCCGAGTCCCCCGCCACCCCCGCCCCCTGTCCCTGCTCGTCCAGGCCCAAGTAGAAAGGGTATTTCACTGAAAACAGAAATAATACATACGTTACATTGATTGTGTAAAAACGTCGAGCAAGGGGGAAAATTGTGTGCGCCTGGCTGTAGGCAATCTACAGAACAACAATGCTATTCTCATTGCCTAAAACAAGGCGACTGTGAATTTAAAATAATAACAAACGCCGTGGACAAATAAAATAAATAAATAAAAATAAATAGGGACGTGTACTATATTTTTAAATTCCGTAACTCCTTTGTGTGAATATAAATGATAGTATTTAAATATATTAAAATTTAAAAGATTCCTCGTTAAAAAATAAATAAAAACGGATTGACCGCAAACGGATGCTTTAAAAGTACCCGTCTCTTAAGCACACAAAAAGGGTCGAATAATTGGGAATAATTCCCGATTGAATATCCGAAAACGTTATAAATATTTAAAGTATATTTTTACAATTCCAACGATATAAAACACTATCAAAAATGCGTTTTCATTTATAAATTTATGTTTTAAAACACGCATTACGAGTGACTTTTAACGCCCGTTATTCGCTAATGATGTCATACCCGTCCATTAGATGAAGGCGGGAAATTCAAAATACAGCGCCCATAAAAAGTCACACCCCATGCGCGCCAAAGATATTTTTTTTTTGATTTGAAAAAGCGCTATTCAAACCGATATAGAAAATTCATATGACGTAAAAATCCATTCCCCAAAAAACGTTAAATCGACGATTTGTGAAATACGAAATTATACGAAGGAGGACGTCGATATAATTGATGCGTGAACCAGAAAAGTGGCTATGCAATTTTTTTTTATTTTAGGCGCTTCTTATATTTATACGAAACGGCGCGCTATATAAATTATCTCTAATAATTATTATTATTATGTGTAAAATGGACCATCGCTAGTATTATTATTCAGCCAATCAGCTGGTATGGCCTGGACAGGATGCGAACCGGTAACTTCCTCGTCGTTAATATGGAACCCAATTGAAGCAATCATCTCCCACACTATGATAATTCTCAGAACGAATGAATTGTCATCACATAATGCAATTGCAGCTACGATCTGACAGCATAAAAGGGTTAACACCAGGGCCCAGTAGCTCGATCACAGATCACTATCGACGCGGTAATAAGCGACGTGATAACGATTTCTGTAGCTCAATCACAGATAACTATCGACGTAGTTAAAAACGTGCTAATCACGTGCTAACGCTAACGATTTGAGCGATCACAATGACATACCGTTCAATACCGCGATCGCCGAGCCGAGCATTGACGATCTGAGCCGAGCGGAGCCGATCTACGTCATATCGCGGCCGTACGTCAAACGTCAAATCGTCGCGCTTGTCGGATTTTTTATTATGTCGACTGCTTTTCTCAATATTTGGCTTGCCGAAAACCGCTAAATTATAATAAAGATTGAATGAATATATGTGCGAATAAGATATATCTCGGGAAATGGCTCGCGACTAGTATGCGCTCGTTTAAATATCCCGATCGATAACTTTTAACGCGTGTTCCATTGTGATCGCGAAAACGTTAAACATCCATGGGTAAGAAATCGTTATCACGTCGCTTATTACCGAGTCGGTACTGATCTGTGATCGAGCAACTTACCTATGGATGTTTAACGTTTTCGCAATCACAATGGAACACGCGTTAAAAGTTATCGATCGGGATTAACGAGCGCTTGACGTATCGCCGCGATATCGCGTGTCGAGCATCTCCGAACGTTGCTTCGGCAATGCTCGGCTCGGCGAACGTCGTATGGCATTGTGATCGTCATCTTTAGCGTTAGCAAATAGCACGGTTTTAAACTACGTCGATAGTTATCTGTGATTGAGCAACAGGATTAATAACCTTTTTTTTCGCAGTTTTTTATTTTTAGATGGTGGTTTTATATTTTAGGGTACGGAACCTTTTTTTTCCGCACCTGATGTCCGTAATTAATTTTTAAAATATCGTAATCGCGATTAATTATACAGGGTGTACCAAAACTCGATGTACAAGCGGGACACCAGTGAATCTACACAATATTTGAAGTCGATTTTGTATAATATATTTTTTTTATTTGACCCTTAGTATTCAGTATTTTCCCACCATCAAATATGTATTTAGTCAAATTTTATACTATCCATAAAGAAAGCAAATAAAAAAAACGCGTTTTAATAAGAATTTGATTCATTTTATTTAATCTGCCCATACTTATGAAAACTTTTGTGAGAAGAAAAAAAAATTTTTTTCAAGCTCAGATTAAAAAGTCATATTACACAATAATCGTCTCCAAATGTCGAAATTATAGCTGAGTGCAAGGCTGAGATAAGCATTATCCACAAAATTAAGAAAGGGCTTTTACGATGGTTTTGGTCATGTGGAGCGAATGAGTGATGAAAGAACGGCTAAAAGAAGATTAAATGCAAGTGTGCCTGGATAGCAGAAGCCGAGGAAGGCGGGAAAGACAACCAGTGGCATGACCAAGTACGTCAAGTACTTGAAATGTGACATGTGAAAAGTTCGGAATAATCGGCGTTATGTGCATGAGAAGATGTATTATGAATGTAGAGGAAGCCAAGGAAGTCTGTCAGGACAGAATGGTATGGCGTTCTATCCTCTCTGCCTACGAAATGGCGTAATGGTTAGTTAGTTAGTTAGTAATTTAGAAACAATATCTTTCTTACACTATCTAATACATCTGTTTAATAATTTAATAATAATAATCCCCTCCAGAAGAGACCCTGACCGCGGATGCACGGGTGGATGTCTGGATGGGGGGCCTGCAAGCGGGATACCGGTCTCCACACGGGTGGTTGTAATTACTAATAAATAATGATCGGGGTAGAAACTAACATCCCTACCACTGTTAATTTGGGCCGACTTCTGGTTTGGTTTGGGTGATGGAAACAATGACAATTATAATACATTAAGCCGAGACGGAGGTAGGGGTACAATGAAAGCATTTGTTCGCGTACATAATCGTAAATTCATCCGTATCTTTTTTATCACACATAACAATCTTAAAATCGCGTTTTAGCTTGTTGAAAAAATCGGTAGAGTTGCTGGACTGAAAAAAGACTCAATAGTCCTTTAAAGCAGTCTAGGGAAAGGGGGGCTTTCATTGTAATTACTTCTGTTCCTCTACAAGTTGATATTGAAAAATATCTTATTAAAATTAATTAATTATCTAATTTTATTTACATTAATTAATATAAAATTGAAACGGCTGGTTTAAAATTTTAAAATTCCCCCCCCTTCCGGGTTTT